>VXAD01012716.1:570563-594903 GCA_013399195.1 Dicrurus megarhynchus
GCGGGACCTACAGCCCCCGGCCATGGAGCCGCAGGTGGGGCTGCCGGGGAAGGGGGGGACCCGCGGGCTGGTGAGGGCCACCCGCGGCCAGGAGCGCTAGAGGAAGGACCAGCTGAGCCCCTGACAGGTGTCTCCGCCGTAAGTGCCCTTACACAGTCGCTCGAGGACTGACAAGACTTCGCGTTTGTTATTGCTGCTGCTGCGATCTGCAAAGATGATGTTGGCAGAGCAAGCCCAGAAGTGGTTCCCAACTCACGTGCAAGTTACGGTCCTTCAAGCCAAAGGTCTGAAGCCAAAAGGTAAAAATGGCAGCAACGATGCCTACACCATCATACAGCTGGGCAAGGAGAAGTACTCCACCTCGGTGGCAGAGAAGACCCTGGATCCCATCTGGAAAGAAGAGGCCTCCTTCGAGCTCCCTGGATTACTCATGCAGGAGAATCCAGAAAAATACATCCTCTACCTGATTGTCATGCACAGGTCGCTGGTGGGGCTGGACAGGTTTTTGGGACAGGTGGCCATAAGCCTGAATGATATATTTGAAGACAAGCAAAGGCGGAAAACAGAGTAAGTGATGGTTGGTTTTTTTCATTCCTTGGACAGTTGCACTTTGGGAGGGTGGGAAATAATAGCATTACTATGAACGTATATACGTTGAAATTAAATTAGTATATTTCTGTCATTGATTCTGTGTTCCAGTCTCTTAACCTATACAGTTATGTCATTGTGGCCTGACCTCTTCCAGAGAAGTTTACTGTAATCAGATGCTTACTTTGCACAGGGAAGGACTGTCAATAACATTAACTTTTCTGACAAACTCTTGTGTGTAACATGAACTCATTACAGTCTGTTTTTCTATGCATTTTTCTTTGTTCTGCTCAGGGCCATACCCCCATTCAACTCCTACCTCAGTTTGAACCATGTGTGAGACTCAGATGCCCTGAAACGTGGTGTGGTTCTCTTTAAAATTGTTTTCCTTCAGTTGCTGCAACTATGTGTCTTTAAATATTTTATATTTATGTTTTAGTGGTCAATGAACTGTGACTTAATGAAGGCTTACCACAACAGCACAGTGCTTTGCTGGTCCTGATTAATCTTAGACCACAATCCCACAGGCTGCACTGTACAGCAGGCCTCAACTGAGAAGACTGAAGAGAAATTTCAGCTCTTGTGGTAGCTTCCATCAGTACCTACATAAGCCTTTTTCAAATAAAGTTGTGTTTGCCAGAAAGTTCAGGCACTGGGATGCAAAAAAAAGAAATTTAAAAAAAAAAGGCAACATAGCAGTTTTATTAAGTTGAACTTTACTTATCTAATTCTCTGGGTTTTTCAACTAAATGAGTGAAGTTACTATGGTTCCTAGACAGGACATGGTTACACAAAGGTGTTTGGTACCAGCATAATTTATCCTCCATGTGTATTTGTAACTCAAACTGTAGGTATGAGACTACTGCAGGCATGCCCATGACTCCATGCTTTGGGTTTGGTTTAGGTATGATTGTCCCACAGAAGCTGAATAAGAACAGCATGGAGACCTCCAAGTGAGCTCTGTGTAGGCAGTGACACACGCCCGCTGACAGATCTTTCTGCAGCAGTTAAAAAGTTCCCGCTCCAGGTGCCTTGCCTTCTCTAGTGTCTCTTCAGTAGAGTACAAAGGCTCCTGTGCCCAAATCTCAGCTGTTAAAATTAAAGTCTGGTATCCATAGTGATGGTGGGTCTGTGGTGAGGTGCTGAACTTTGCATCCAAGCCACTAAAAGACTGGCATCGCTTGTCGGTCTCTGACTGTGCCAGGGTTGAATCTCCAGCAGCGTTGGCAGTTGGAGGTGGAAATCCATATGGTTAACACCAGGCAGGGCTTCTTGGTCAGACTGCGGTTTCTGCTGAAACCACCTCAAAACCTGGTCCTACTTAAATGCATGGCTGAGGTTGAAGAGCACCAAAGACAAGTCAAAGTTCTCTTTGCCCTGGTGTTTGTTTGTTTTTGTAGACTGACTTTTTGCAAAACAGTATGTTCAGAAACCATATAATACAAAAGAAGTCTGTGCATAATGTCTTGTGGGTTCACTGTCTGGAGTATTACACTTTTTAATTGCTTACCTTTCTAGGGCCAATCCAGTTACCTTGATGCAATACATGGTAATGCCTGTAGCCTTAGGGTCTTAATTTCTGTTAACACTTGATTCAAGAAGTTTCACTGCTCTTTAGACATGCATCTTAAAAATTCTTGAATCATTAGTTGTAATTATCTTGCAAGTCAGTAGGCAACTGCCTTAGTTGCAACACCTAGCAACAAGGTGATAAATAAGGTGAATGAATGAGGGAGGAATGCTACTAAATGCAAATCTAGATAGAAATATGTATTCAGAAACTGGAGTAAAGTATGTAAATTATTCCTGTATTACTGTGAATAGCAAAACCTCTTCTCCCTAGAAAAAGAAACATAGGCTCTTGCACCAGTTTTAGCAAAAGTAGTACTTGAGTCTTGCAGAATTATTCCAGAAATTTTTAAGTGGGGTAAGTAACACAGTCCTTGTGATAGTTAAATAAACATTCAGATCTACAGTATTTTTATAGGAAGTTATGCTTAGCAGGGCTCCATAGGTGTTCTTTATTTTCTCATTTCTTTCTCTGAAGTGTGAGAGAGGAACTCCTGCTATGTAGACGTGAAGCAGTTCCTCCCAGACCACCGCTGAAATTGCCGCGGCTCCTCGGGAACGCTGCGCGCTGCCTGTGAGCTCTGCTGCACAAGATGGGGGCCTATGGGGAAAGTTTTACAAACAGCCTAAGTCCTTTCTTCAGAAGTTACTTGAGCATTTAAGATTGCAAATCTTATTAAAAGTTGATGGGTGTTAGACTTCTAGGGCCGAACAGCCGTACTTGTAAAAGTCTTATGTAAGTGTAAAAGTGTGGCTGGGCGGCAAGTGGGATTTTTGGCAGCGCGTTCTCGCTTAATGCCGATTTAAATTCTTACGAGGAAGGAGCCACTGAAAGTCCAGTTTTCCCCTTGGTGTCTTTAGGTGCTTAGAAACCTCAAAAATGTCCTTTCTAAAACTCACTTTCGAAAAAAAGTAACTCGGAGTTCTTAAGTTTAGGTGTTTTTGAGAAGTTTTTGTGGTTGTGTGCTTGTGTGCCCTCGTGCCGTGCAGGTGTGTCGTTGCTGTCTCCTAAGCATTAGTTGGAGATGTGGATGCAATATTTGTATGTGTGTGTGGGACAAGGGCAAACTTTCAAGAATAGATTTACAAATGCAATCTCAAACAAAATGCTCTTTTTTCCCTCCCCTTTATTAAATCCTTTTTGGTACAAAATATTCCTAGTCCTGTGTTGGCAGTAAAATAAGGGTAATATATTTGGACCCGAAGACCTTCTAACTGTGACTATGGTGTGGGAACTGAGACACCCAGCACCTTTCAAAACCAAGTCCAATGTCTTTGTTACCAAAGCATTCTGATGGTTGAAAGCTATACTCATTGTTTCAGAAACACTAATCTGTTTTATTAAGCAATGTTTTTACTTTCAAATATGTTCAACAGGCTTGTGCTGTTATTAAATCCAGAGTTATTTTCTTATGTTGATGTAACCTTAACATTTCTTGCTTTGTTTGGGGATGAATGAGATCCAGTTATTTGATGAAGTGTCTATTGGTAATATTTCTACTTTTTAATATATTTAATAGCTTCCTCTTTCCAACACAGCTGTGCATATGGTGCTGTAAGAGACAGACTCAAGAGTCACCAGGGTATTGCAAAAAAGATATTTAATATTCTGCACAATGCTGAACCCTGTCAGCAATTCCCTAGTGCTTTTTTAGTAAGGAGGTATGAGAAGTGAAGGCTACCAGCTGATTCCGAGTTCCTAGGAAGACCATGGGGTGTGTGACATTTGGCTTTTTACATACTTTTTTAATTTAATATTTTATAATTTGGAAGAAATAAATTTCAAAAATCATTGCAGACTCAGGAACGTTATGTTAGGGAAAAGCAATCCTTTTTTTTCTGTGTAGCTTTTTTTGTTACTTGTAACATCTTAAGACAAATGCTCCCTGCAGTAAAGTTTTCAGGCAGAGGCCTCATGATAGAATTTGCCTTGTGTTCTAAGAAACTTGCTCTGGCTCGAGACTTAATGAAACAAAGTAGTCTATTTACTATCACTTGATAGGGAAAATTTTGTACACAGCATCATACAATGTCCTTTTCCTTTCTGAAACTGACGATTTTTCAAGTTCTTAAAAGTAAAAATTCCTGGAACAGTTAGATCCAGATGCGGCTCAGATGGTCCCTCACTAGATCTCTTCCAGACACTTCATCCAGAGCATCTGCAGGATCCCAGTTCATTTTCTTTCTGTCTTAGTGCAGCAATGCCCATTGTACTGTGAAAGTTCGTAAATTTGTGTCTCTGACATCTCTGCTTTAGTTGGAAATGGACAGGGACTTTTTGCTTCTGCTCCTTTTTCCAGAGCTGAAGACTAGGCTCCCGATGCTGAAAGATTTGACTGAGGTTTTTTAACAGTTCAAAAGGCTTTGGAAAAACTGCTTTAATGAAAGTGTATTTAGCATAAGTTTTCAAATGTTAACATTTCTGACATGGTTTTTATTTTTTGCAGTAACGTCGCATGGGTTTTTTAATTCATCCTAAGAAATACATGTCAATTTTTTCCGTCTGCTCTTGCAAAATAAATATACCTCTTCTACTCTTCCATTTGAAATGTAAATTATGATCAATGACTGTATTGTTTTAAAGCATATATGCTTTTTTGTAATAATTTCAGTTCAGTTATAATTCATAGTTGCCTTAATGCTAATGATAATCTGATTTCATAGCATCAAAACAAATTTTTGAGTTACCATGGAATAAAAAAAATACTCATTTGCTGACATGTCTGAATTTACTGAAGCATTTTTCAGTTGTTTTTTACAATGTCTGTGCTTAGATTTTTTCCACCTGAGGGCTAAATGAACACAGCACTGGAAGAACAAATTGCTGTTAACTTTCCTGATGTTACTTATTTCCTCAGCTTTTGCTTCATCCTCGTTACTCTAATTCCACTCTGTTTATTGTCCATTCCTTTGTGAGCTTTCCTGGATGGCTCATTTTATTGTATGTTCAGCTGATTTAAGATGCAACACTTGTTTGGAATGCTATAAATTTGAGGAGGCAGGTGATGTAGAGTTATTATTTCTTATGGAAATGTCAGAGGAGACATCTTTTATTTGTGATTTAGTTCCTCTTCTCCCTGGAGTCTATAATACCTCAACAACACTCCCCTCCATGCACACACAAATTGCAGCACTGGTTAAAAAAAATGCTTGCTTGAGCATAATACAGTGAAGGAATCTTGGCCTTTTCTAAGGATACTTCTCCCCTTATATTGATAATGAAAAAGTCAAAACCAGCTTCTCAGCAAGCAAACAAAAAGAACTAATCATCGACCATGATCAGTACCTCTGTGTTGTAGGCACTTACTTTAGTGCTGCTTAGCTTCCTGGAAGATATGCAAATTGTGTGATTTTTTTCCAAATTAATATGAATTCTTTCTTGGCAGCCTCTGTCTTGGATATGAGCTCCCTCTTCAACTGCCTCTGCTCTGTCCTCTCTCTCATCTGTAGCAGCATAAACAAAGAGGGAGGCACTTGAGTAGGTGGCTTCAAATACATCTGGAATTCTGAACAAGCAAACAAGTAAATATATAATATATGGGCTTGGTACTTGTTAATGAGTGGGAACCATTTTAATAACTTTTCGACAAAACATAACACACTATTATTTGCTAATTTTTAGTCTTAACTTTAGTTTAAACCAGAAAAATGCATTTTAAGGGATGAACTTCAGTAATAGTGGAAATGGCAGGGTGTAACAGAAAATGTCTTTATTGTGGTTAGAGCAAGAGAAAAATCTTGTTCCACTCAAGTCAAAAGTGGGAAGAGTAGTAACTGAGAAATTTGTTAAAGGCACAGAAATAAAGGGCAGGCTGGAGATTCCATACGGGTGGTTTTGTGGTACCAGTCATTAAATAGAAAAAAAAAAAAAAAGAAGGAATGTGAGTAGTGAGGAACAGAAGAGAAAGATGGTTATGGGAGAAAACAAAATTTTGCCCAGTTATAGCTTTATGGACTTATAGTGATATTATCAAATTATTTAGTAATATTCCCAGCATTTACATTTTGACAACAAATCCAGGCACATCCTCTCAATACATCATAATTTTGAGTCAGAGTCTAAGTGCCATCTGGATTGATATGCTTCTCCATTTTCTGTGCACACACATACTCAAATAACTGGTCTTAATTCTCATAGCTTCATTTATTTTGTTTCTAAAATGAAAGTATTCACACATAGTCTTTAGCCAAAATAATAAGTAAACTAAGACCACTTTAATGACTTTGATTCCAGTTGATGTTAGTAAACCCGTAGTGAGGGTGTTGTGATAGCTGTCAGTTGCCATATGTTTTGTGGTGTTACAATGTCACTCTGTAGTATTTATTTTAAACTGCTTTGAGTATCTTATTTCAGTTGGCTTCCAGAAAGTAAGAGTATTCATCTTTGTGAGTGTCATCACTTATATTAATAAATAATTTGTTTTCTTCTTAATTTCCCCTCATACATGATGTAGTCTGTGCTCAGCCCCTTGCCTTAATTTTCCTTCTTGCTGACTTTTGGGGCAGTCTCTCAGTATGGTTTCGGAATGATTTATCACAAAACATACTTCTGCATTTTTCAAAGTGCATATGCTGCTAAATGAAAATGTCAGACAGTTCTGGGCTTTGGATGTTGTTTTTTATCAATTAGCTGTGGACATTTATGTTAGTGGGCTTTTGTAAAGCAAGTTTCTTGAGTGTATCTAGCTTGACAGTAGTCATCAACTTCATTTTTGTGACAGCTGATGGACGTGTTCTATCATTGAGATTCTGATGATGTATTTTAGGGGTAAGTTTAGAAGTATCTGCCTGTATAGAAAATTCTCCTCATTACTGTGTAGCAGATCATGATGCTGATTTTTGCCTGTAAACTCAAGGTCAGAAGCCTTGGCGGATGCTGTGATGGTTACGTGGCTTTTTGCAAAATTTCTTCAATAATTTGTGAATTAGAATAAATATCTTGCAAAATTCTTTGGGTGCAATCTAATGCTTTCAGCAAAGCAAAACTTGATCAGTTCAACAGATAATTACTGGTAGAGGGAAGGCAGAGTGGTGTATTTGAGAAGCAGAAAGATGGGAAAATTCCTTCAATACTTTCCATCTTTGGAGTCGGGAGATTGTCTGTCACGCACAGGTTGAATGTGCTGGCTGGAACACTTGATTCCTGTTGAGATTGGTAGACAAGTTACCCAGTGCTTTTGGAGGCTGTTAAAGTGTGTAATTAAAATGTAATTGAAATTAGGTAGTGGTTTTTCTTATCCACGCTGTCAGCCCATCCTGTTCACTGTTACATAGTGAGCAGAATAGGCTGAGTGATGCTTCTTTAAAGGAGAGAGAGGGATAAAACTTTGAAGTGTCAGATTCTATGGCAGATTTGGAGAGCAAATAAAATCAGAAAGGGGGAGGAAAAAACCAGCTGAAAGTCTGCTTGTAGATCACTAGCTATTTAGATGAAATAGGCAGGCCATGATTTTGTAACTTGCTCATTTATAGTAGCTTATTTCAGTTTTCTCCTTCACCCTTCCTGTCTGTCTTTCCTGATGGTGAAGGATTTGTTGCTGGTAATACTGCACAAGTTACAAGAGTTTGCTTTTTCCACCGCTAATTGTAGGTGTGTCCAGAATCAACTGATTTTGTTGTGGTTAGGAAGTAGCCATGCTGCTTCACACAGGGGTTTAGCTTTTCAGGGCTGCCTGGTCAGCAGGATTTTTCCTCTTTTGCCTTGCATGTTGATCTTCTCTTTGCACATTCAAGAAAAATTGTCAGCATGCAGAGCAGCAATTTATAGAATACTTAAAAGTAAAAATTAACAGAAACCTGTGCAAGACAGGCAGAGCCCATTAGCACGCTGAAAAACAGATGAGAGAAAGAAGCAAGGGTTGTTCTGATGGAAGCCATAGGGAAAAAGTCGAAATTAGAGGGTGTATGGAGGACATTGCCCTACAGAATATTTGAAGGTGAGAGCAAGAAGAACGAATGTGATTCCGAAGGCAGTAGGGCTTCCTTTGAAGTTGGAAAAATATGCCAGACTTTGTACAAGGTCTGTTTAAATAAAGAGTGTCTGCAAGACTGGATGTAATATTTGGTTATTAAGTAAAAGGGCATCTGCTCTCATAAAAGCCACCCTGTTTTGTTCATGTATATTATTGGCTATTTTCCTACTTTGTACAGGCTTTCTATAGAATAAGCTCATGGCAGCCTGACAAATGGAGCATTTATTGTGGCTAAAAGTACTGTAAACAAAACCAAAATAGCAAGTTTTATTGGCTTTTATAATACATTTCAATTTTTAAAATTGGCAGTAGTATAGTGGAATTTAGTGTTTTAGGGCCCTAATGTTGTTATCTGGAAACAACGGACTTCATTTTCCAATTCTTTTTTCTCTCCTCTATAAGCTGTTTTTTTCTCTTTGCTGCTCACACCCATGTGTTGTCGAAACAGATTCTAATAAGAAACATTTACAGACTTAGTCGCTCATTCATGTGCAGCTCCACATAAATGCATTGCCTGCATTTGTTCTCATCTGTTTAAAAAAGTAATTAGTTGCCTTTGAATTTTGAAGAAAATCATGATTTGAGTCTGCTTCTCATATTGTCTTGTTATGAGCTGAAGCATATGGAACCTTCGTTATAACTAAAACAAGATAAACTCTCCAAGGTAACAAAGAAACCTCCTTGAAATGCCTGTGAAAATTAAATATCTGTCTTTCATACAAAGATTTGATCCAGCAATCATTATTCAAATAGAAATTCCACTGAAGACCAGAGGAATTTTGCTGGAGTAGAAGAGTTTATGATTAAATTCTGTTGGAATCAGTAGCAGTGTTGAACCTGGTTCCAGCAGGACCTTCTGTTGTCTTCCTAGGGAGAGTTTCTTTGTTTTCTCAGCTGAACTTATTTTTAATGTCAAGTTCTTCAAGGTCTACTTTGAAAAGAAATGTAGAAACTGTGAAGGCGAGGTATTAGCTGTGTGCTTCTCTTTTAAGAAGACGTAAATGTCAAAATGGTACATGGCATTTGCCCTTAGCAGGTGAGTGCTGGTAATGACACAGCGTTGTTCATTGGTGATAAGAATGCCAATAATTGAGTTAAATGAATTTTTAAAGACATTCTTCCACATAGCAAAAGCTTAAGAATTTATGTCTTCTTGTTTTCTAAAACAAGTTAACAAGTGTTATTCATCAGTTGAAAGTTTTGGTAATTCCTGAGCAGAAACAGAAAAATTCACCAGTTTTATCAGAGATAGAGTATTAATGTTTGAACCCTGTGAGGAGAGGGAAAAAGGGAATGTTTTGTTACAGTGTAGGCTGAGCCATTACATTTGACTGTCAAAAAGTGAAGTCCTTTCTGCCTCCTGTGTCTCTTAAAACACTCACGAGCCTTATTTGTACTGGTGTGTATGTTTAGTGGGTGGCTGAGGAACCATGGGATGACTTTCTCAGATTCGGGATGGTTTTTGTTGGGGTTTTTTTATCTGCACAGACAGGATCTGTCTGAGCAAGGGCTTGCTCATTATGGCTGTGTATTGTTTGTATTTTTTAAGGGAATATGTAAACATATTTTCTTTTAAAGAGTTTTAAAGAAAGTAGGCTATCTTGTCTTCCAGTTTTTGCCATGTTATATAGCACAAAGGCAATTGACTCTTGGTTCTGTTGTGTGTTTTCTCTAAGGACTCTATAGATGACTTAAAGTGTTTCTGGAATCAGTTACCAAAGAAGTGAAACATTATTAACTAAAAGGAAAAACGATCCATCTTCTTCAGATACATATTCCAGGTTTTGCATTTCATTTAAAGTATATAAATGAAGTTACCTCACAGCAGAAGAAAAGCTTTTTTCCTAAAGATTTAATTATCCTTCTACTGGTTTGAGCTTCTGGGTCTTCTGATCTGGATTCATGTTGTTCAGGGCCAGAACAGAGGAGGTCTGATATTTCTTAATTATTCTAATTTAGTATGAAATATAAAATCTTGTGAACATCACAAAGCAACGACAACAACAACAAAAAAGGCATAATACTTTTTATCCTTTTGTTATTTCTTTGGTATGTCACTTTTGGAAGTATTTTCTCAATACAAAAAACATAATCTCTGACTGAAAATTATTTAGAGCTGTCACCTTTAAAATATACTTATGAAATCTGAAAATAAATGGAGGGCTATTTTTCTTCTTTCCTGACTTTTTTTTCTATATTTGGCAGGATTGAATAATGTATGTATAACTGTATCATCAATTTTGTATCTGTGTTAATAGGGAGTTTAATTTCTTACTCTCTCCAATTCAAAAGTTACTCGTGGTAAGGCACTGTCATGTGAGTCTGTGTGCATGGATTTCTCCTGACAGTGGGGTTAGAGCACTTCTTTGGAGCTGGTGGATCTGAAATGTGCCCTTTTGCCCCTTTTTGAAAAAGAGAAAGGCTCTTGGTGATGGTTGTGGAGGAGGGATTGTGTGTTGGTCATTCATTTAGGTGAAGCTGTGGAGGGAAGATTGAGCCATAATTCTGCAGATGCTTCCATGGGACAATGCAGCACAATAGGGAATGAATAAGACGCTTGGATAATGATAAAGCTTTTGCTGGACCTGGCAAAGAAGCACACTTGGCTTTTTGAAACAGATGATCACACCTTTGATCTCTTTTCAAGGAGTGGGGATTTACGTCATGGTTCCAAAGGAAATATTTCTGAAGTTAATCCTGCTGGTGACCTGCAAAAGAGAGGATGCTGTTGGATACACCTACGTGTTCACAGTTGTGCTCGTGGAGTTACTGTCAGCATCCAGAGGGGAGGCAGTTGCAGAATTGAAATGGTAGCTGACTGTTCAGGGCTCTCAGATATTTCTTAGCCAGTGTTGCTGCAGTTGACATAAATCTTAACCAGTGCTTAGAAGGAAGGAAAGAGGGGAAAATGTTTGCTAGTGTATAAACCTGAGCAAAATCAAAGGAGAAAAGGGTTACTAGATCAAGTAGTTGCTGCATAGGATACATTAATACACATCACTACTAAATAAAGGACACTTGAAAACTATAGAAAAAAGAAAGTAAAATGTATCTGTATTTATAATTAAGTACAAATTCTCCTTTGTAAGTGGTTGGAAGCCCATTAGCTTTGATGAAGTTCAGTCAGCTTCCAGGGTTGATTTTGATTTTGAAACAGGTGAACACTGTAAAGAGCTTCGTCTTGCTTTGTTATTAAGTTTTCTCTTTGAAAACAAATATAAACAAAGAAGTTTTTTAGTACAGGAATGGCTGAATCTTTGATATAGGATTTGGGTTTTCATACTTTATATTGTTCTAACCAGATGCATTAACCAGCTAACCAGAGTGTAATGAGTAGTCTCCAGAAAACACAACTTAATTTGCTCTCTTTCTCCTTTAAGGTGGTTTCCCCTAGAGTCTAGACAAGGGAAGAGAACTAAAGACAGAGGAGAAATAAACGTCAATATTCAGTTTATGAGGAATAACATGACAGCAAGTATGTTTGATTTGTCAATGAAGGACAAAACCAAATCGCCATTTGCTAAACTAAAAGACAAAATGAAGGGTCGGAAAAACGATGGGACGTTTTCAGATACATCCTCTGCAATCATCCCAAGCACTCACATACCTGATGCAAATCTGGAGGTGTGTAGTGGTGAAATGCAAATGAAATCTAAACCAAAAAAACCTTTCCTCTTGGGACCTCAGCGGCTGTCCTCAGCTCACTCCATGTCAGATCTAACAGGACCACACGTCTCCTCAGAGAAAATGAAATCCAGCACTGTTGGCTACTCCCATCTTTTCAGGCGTCAGCTGGAGTCCTTTGGTTCAGTTGATGAAGGTGGTAAGTAAAACTCATGACCATTAGAGCTACAGCTCACTGCTCTTAGAGCTTTCAGAATCTGTTGCTTCAGTTCATGAAGCACTTACAAGGCCAAAATGTTAAGAGGTATTGCTAGCCTATTTTTTACATTTTCTTTAGTTGCTGGTAGCTCATAATTGCTGTTTCTGAGCATAAGAAATAATTCACATGGCTCATAATGTATGATAATTTAGCATTTTCTCTTATTATGTCCTTATCTGAGAGTATATTGCATACCTAGAAGGGACTCTAGGGAAATAGCATCTTGTGAGAAATAAGTCTAATTAAAAAGTCAAAAACTAGCCCCAAATTTTAAACCTGATCTATACAAAGAACTAAAAGTATTTTGCATTGTTCAAAGTTATTATGCAGCAACATACTATTGTCTCTTTCTGGAATGGCACACCAGTCATAGCTGTCTTCTCTACAGAACTTTGTTTTCTTGCAGGAAACAAAAATTTCCTGTGGTGCCTATTCTTAAACATTTCTGAAACATGAAATCAAGGCCACAGCTGTTAATTTTTTTTTTAATAGCTTAGTTACTCACCAGTGTTCTGAACCGAGACTCAATTGCAAAGCTTCTAGATCTAAGCTAAAATGGGTTTTCTGCATGTCATAAACTGTGATGTAGTGTCTCATTGATAATATACTAATGACAGATTGTTTGCAGGGAGTCTAAAATCTCCGCACAGAAGGACATTAAGTGTTGATACTTCTAAAATGAGCCAACTTGACAGCACAGTTGATGAAACTGCACTTGAAGCACAAAATGACCCATTTAATGTGAGTGCTTCATTACCCCAAAAATTTGCTACACTGCCAAGACAGAAGAATCCATTTGAAGAAAGCCCAGCAACATGGGATCAAAACATAAGTCTGTTTTCCAAACCTGTGGAGATCAGAAAAGAAATTAAAAAAGAGAAAAAAGAGAAAGTTAGTCTTTTTGAAAGAGTGACTGGAAAAAAAGATAGTAAGAGGTCAGATAAACTTAGCAATGGGGGATCAGAGAGTTCTACTGACTTGAAATCACCGAGTGCGTTTGGGGAAGCTCATCAGGAGAGTTTTGATTATGAATCGACTAATCCGTTTATGGCAAACTTCAAGCCTACAAGCATGTTGCCATCTTCAAGGTAGGTTTTTCCTGTATTTCAATCTGATATCTTGAACATGTTATATAAATGAAAATGGGAAGTGTTGAGGAGCACAATCTTTGTGCTTTATATACGTTTATATCAGTGGTTGTCTGTTTCTAAGTAAAAGTTAGGAACTTTTTATATAATTTGATTGTTTCATATTTGTTTTTGAAGTGACTTTTTATTACTAATGTGTGCTGTGAATGTTCTTGGGTGCTTGTGTTTGTGGAAGACCTGTTTGTGCTTCAGAATGGGCTCTCCCTGAAGTCTTCTTCTTAAACTGAACATTCATTGCTAATAGTTACATTGCCTTAAGTCAGATTTTGAGAGGGAAAGGTTTCACATGTAAGGGAAAGAGGAAATTGGATAACTGAAAGAGTGGTGAAAATGGGAGTATTGAAAAGAAGTCCTGTGGATTGTCCCTATTTGGGAAAAAAAAGAGTATTTAGGTTCTATATGTTAGAGTACAAGAATTAAAGAACATTCTGTTTCTAAATGGGAGAACCCGCTCCATGACCACTTATCTCACTTGAATTCATTTGGCTCACTGCAGCTTTGCTGAGTTCTGTGTATTGGAATCATTGCACGAGGCAGCAGTTCATGTGTTGAGCAGAATGAATTAAGTTACAAGGGCTGATAAGAAACTTTGATTTAAATAATCCATTTTAATCTCTGTTTGTCTATCAATGCTTTACTTGTTTTCCTTAAGAAAAAAAAGAAGTGTAACCCACAGTTAGTTTCCTTTCTTGGTTTTGTTTGCTAGTGAGAAAGATATGCTGTCTGTCTCTCTTTATATATGTATAAATATATATATATTTATGTACACTCCCACCCACATATACTGTTCACAATAGATAAATGTTTAAGAAGTTAATTAACTTTCATTCATTGGCATTCTTTTTTTTTTTTGTATATAAATGCCAGAAATTAGCAGACCTTGCTTTTTCAACATAATGATGCATTTCTTTGTAATGACTGAAATTTGGTAGAAAATGCATTTAAAATTAAAATGCTTCAAACTGGAATCTAAAGGCTGTAAGATCAATCACTGTTTTAAATGGAAAACATGATTCTAAAAAATTCACCTTTTCCTGTGTATTAATTCCTTAATTAATGACACAGGAGTAGTTTCTTTTAGAAGAAAAATGTTTCTTGTTATCTTCTTCTTTTAGAACAGAGGGATCTTACTGTGTCCCAGCTCAGTTTTTTTCATGGGTTAGAATGCATGCACTCCTGAGTTAAACTTAGAATCATTTTCTTAACAAAACTAATCGTGGATGTGAATTAGGTAAATGAACTGAAATGGAACTGCTGTAGAAAACAATTTGTTGCTAGAAGCTCAGCCAGACCTCAACAAATTATCTTCTTAGTGCCTTCTGTGAGTCAAGTCAGTTCCTAGTGTCTTAAATAACGTTTATAGATCATCTTAGAATATTTTTTATTTAATTAAGTATTTCTCCGGATTAGCATAAGGTTAGGTTGTAGCTTGGTTTTTCAGAAGTTAAACTTCCATTTAAATAAGCTCCTTTAAAGAGAAATAATTTAAATAACAATTAAAATTACATAGTATTTAATTTTTTTTAAATTAAGCACTGCATTCAGGCAGATGCTAGATGTAAATAGTGAAATCTTTTGAAGTTCTTGAATGCAGCAGATCTTGATAAATATAAAACTTAATGGTAATCATGATGGACTTTTTTTCTTTGTTTTGTAATTAAAAAGCTCATCACAGTGCCCATTCAGAAGGACTCTAGTCATTTGTTTCCTTCTTTGTATGAGAGTCCCTTTTACTAGTTCTCGACTTTTATGTAAACATAAACTTTTGATAAGACAAATAGATATTATTTTATTTTCAAAAAGCCAAAAATAGTAAACATTGACCTTTTTTGTGAAACAGCTATTATGACATAATATCTAGCATGCAGTAAGTTAAGTTAGAAGCTCTTGATTTTTGTATGTTCCATTATGATGTTCTGTGTGAACCTTTTAAACTTAGTTTACTTTCTTTCAAATGTATCGTGTACAGTTATTTTCTTTTGAAGTAGAAACTAATACAAAATGTGCGTATTTAATAAGTTTACAGTTTAAGTTTACCTTTTATCTGTGGAGTATTTCTCAAATGGAATGAGTTTTTAATTTTTTGAACTAGTAATGCTGAAGAAAGAATTGTATGAATATGTGGGCACAAAGTAAATGAGTCTGGGTAACACATTCAGTATGCAGAAAGCATAGACAGGGAATTTAGGCTTTGAGTTGTTTCTTATTTACTCAATGTGCTATTAAGCTCTTTTGGATGAATCCCATTTCTGCAAGTAAACCAGGCAGGGTTTTCTTTATTAAGGTGTGTCCAAAATCAGTGTTCTGCTGTTGATCAGGTGTTTGCTTTGCAGGTGGATCTCCCAGTTAACCTCACTTAGCTAAGCCGTGGTTTGGGTGATGGAACATCCTGAACTGGATTCCTGTCTGATGAAATTCAGCTGGAGGATGTATTCCAGGGGCACACTGTAGCCATAAAACAACATCCAGTCTGTGGCACCAGGCTGGACAGAGAGCAAAGTGGAAGGAAAAAAACCCAACCCATAGCAACCCTCTTTCCCAACCCTCAAAAAAAATTGACCAAACCCAATTCCTTCATGTGTTTAGTGTGAATGTCAAATTCTCAGTGCTGATGAAGCCACATCTGTAACCTTAGTGGGAGGCTTTTCAATGACTTTGGTGAACTTTGGGTCAGGCTTAAGTCCATCCTAATTAATTGTGGTTGGTAATGTTGACTGAGCAGTAACAATATGGAGAACAGCAGCTCATAACATCAACTGCTGGCTGGGTGAGCTGCTGAATAGCCCTTCACCAGCCCATCCTTCAGTGTTTCGCTGGCTGTCTGCATGCTCTGTCACTAATTACTCTTATTTACTAATTAAACAAATGAAGATAAGTACATCTTCCGCATGTTGCTCAGCTGCTGGTCCAAAAATTATAGAAGCGGTTCAGCAACACTTGTAGGATTTTTTTTTCTAAGAGCAAGCACGCCAGGATTATTTGAAAATTGTTATTTATTTTTATTTCTACTGTTTCTTATTGTTGTTTCAAGAAGGTTTTAGAAATATTTTGGAAAAGCAAAACAAAAGCTATTTGGTTTGTATATAATACTTATTGCCAGGAAATCACAAAATATGGACCCCTAATTTCTATTAATCTCTGATCTGGTAAAGGCTTGTTCTGTGGCTTTGGCTAAATCTGTAAAATGGGGATGATACTTTGTTGCCTCCTGCAAATGCTGAGTGGATAAATGAGTATTTTTTAAATGTTTTTATAGATGCGATATTGCAGTGTTGCATAAGTGTTAAGACTGGGGGGTTCCATTGTCTGTTGTAGGCATAATAGAGATATTTATGAGCTGATTCCTTGACAATTTAAAAATGCAGGAGTCTCATTGTGAAACAAAAAATGCTGGTTTTGCAAATACTACAAAATCTGTTAGTTCCAGAGGTTTTATATCATACAACCAATGAAGAATTTTTAAGCAAACAACGTCTAGCGCTCTTAGCCAGCATTTACCAATAATAATTTTGGTTTTATATTTCTTAATGCACTGTTTTGCAACTTTTACCAAATATTGCCTCAAATTGCACTCATTCTTACAATTACTGCTATTGTCATGGTTCTCAGGAGGTTAATTTGCAGTCAGAAGCCACGTGGCTTTTGTGTTGAACACAGTTAAAGAAACTGAGGGTGCTCCTGGAAAACAAAGATTGTTTTGTGCCATAACCAAAGCTTGTGCATCGTTTTTTCTGAAATTGTTTTTGTTTAGGAAAATACCTGACACTACACTACAGGCTAATAAACTGATGTGAAAATTTCTCAATTTACACCACTTGACAAGTGCTAAAAGAAAAGCATCTTTAATTTTAATGTGTTATTAGGACCTTTTTAGAGAGATTGTACAAGTTATTAACAAGGTCCTCTGAGACAGGAGACGGGTAATTAACAAGACCTACAGAAAGGGAGTTTAGGTAATTAACAAGATCTTAGGCACTGGACACAGGGAGACAAATAGTCCAATATTTAAAGCTGACAGGTTGTTACTAGTCAGATTGAATTCAGATCTGGGAAACTGGATTGATAGGTGTTTGGGAGCTTTCTACTAAGCATTATATATATATAAAATATACACACATAAAAAATAGCATTCTCTTGACCTAACTATTGTTATAGTTCAGAGAAAGAAGAGAAAGCCTGTGTCTACATTCTGATTACAGGTTATCTCAAGTTGTAGCAATAAGTACGTTACATTCTAAGCAATGTGGAAGATGAAATACTGGAAGAGAAAGAAACTTGTATCTTACTAGGCTTCACTATAACAATTACGAATAATCCTCATATTTATAATATTAGTGACTGGTGAATTGGAGCATAACTTATGAAAATATTACTTAATTTTTTTTTTTCTGTATTCTCTTACTGCTTCAGCTGTTTTTCGAATTTGCAACTCAAAAAGAAAAAAACACCGACCCAACCTTTAAACTCTTTTGCCTCTTTCTGCTTTGTAATTTCTGAAGGTGGTTATTTTCTTCAGCCTCTCTCCCCACTTCATCACATGTGGCTGTTAGAGCTGCCTGTCTGTCCAATGTCACATGTTCCAAACAAATCAGGGACTGCAGTTTTGTTTTTCCCAATGGAGGCAATGTTTGAAATAAGCAATGTCTCTGCATTTTGATATGGTCATTATTAGGTTTGTTAAAAAACGAGTGAGGTGCCCTGGAAACAGGAGACTCTTGATCACAGCAATGTGTTTGGATCATATTAAATTGTTAGGTCTAAAGAACAGTTGGTGTCTGCTACATTTCAGCAAACATTAACATTTTGAATGTGTGATGGTCAGGTAGTTAAAGAAGCTTTTGCAACATCCTGGTGTTCCTCTGGGTTACTGCTTGTCACTTGAGCTGTGACAGTAGAGCAGGTGCCTGTCTCCAGTCAGCTGAAGTTTTAAAGTAAAACCTGTTAACCCAAACCACACTGAGGGTGAGTTATTAGTGCAATAAATTCAACATAATCAAAGTCACTGTTAAATGGTTTCAGTCTTGCAGAGTTACTGGCAACTGCTCCATTGGAAGGATCTCAAAAGTTGCCTGATGAGAGCAAAGGGTTGTAGTGGCTGTGTATTTCTCTGCCAAGTAGGACATCCAATGTACAATACAATTCATTATTTCTAATTTTCACGTGCCTTTTACAGAAATGTTGCTCTCTATATATTACTGTGCTTGCTAAAGCAATAAAGTCTGTTATGACATTTTAGCATATTTATTCTCTGTTAGTCAAAAAATGACATCAGGTGAACTATGGTATTTTCAGAATTTTGTTTCCTCTGTCAGTGTTAGCGTGTCTTATTTTAAGAACAAGGTACTTCTGCATTCCTTTTCTTGACATGAATAATTTTTTTTCAGTTCTCTTCTGAAATTTGACTAGAGTTTAGTCAACTGTGATCTACGGTCTAGGTAGAGTATTGATGGACTATGACAGTGTTTTAATTGTACTCTAGACCGTTAATATTTGTTAATTCAGTGTGGTAATGCTGTCAGTGGAACACTATTTCAACAAAAGAAATACATTGCTGGTACATGAGAGGTAAAGAGAAATTACAAAACAAGCAGAAGTCATGCAGAGATTCTTAGTCTGTCCTGCCAGGACAGTTATCATCTGATTTAAAAGATCACTGCACGTGATAAGAGAATAATGAAATCTTTTGCAAAGCTCCTACAAAGCAGTGGTCACAGCATTTGGGACATGACTAAGGTGGGCTGGAGCAATCAATTCTTAGAGGGATATTGTAGAAATACTCAGTATTAATCTTGACTTTTGCAGACTCCTCACCAGCAATCAGTCACTCCTAATTAGTTGACTGTTTTAGGAATACTGTTAGGAAAGTTCATCCTGCTGGCTGCATGACAAGATTTTTTTCAAGCTTTCACTGTCTCTTGGTGCACATTAGAGCATGTGAAATCTTTTTTGAGAGGATGCATGAGGCATATTATCTTTCCCAAGGGAAAATGTGCTGCCTGTTCTATTTCATTTTAAAAAAGAATAAATTGTTCTATTGTTTCTTTATTAATAAATGCAGAAACTATGTAAAAGCAATGCATTTTTTTTTCTGTTTCATTATAAGAACTAAGAATTAGTTCTACTTTTTTAATAATTCAAAAATGGATCTGGAAGTTTCAGTGTAAAATGTAATTTTAGGGTTGTTTGGTTGGTTTCTTTGTTGTTGACTTAGAGATCTCTAATAATAGGGCCTTCTAGTGGAGATCCTGGCACAACTTTCAGTCTAACAGTTCTTTAGTGATCTCTTGAGAAAAAGACTCTTTTGCTATAGCACAACTCCTAGTGAAAGGAAAAATATTTATATACTTAAAATTCTAAATAATCAAGAAAAGGCAATGATAGCCACAAAACCTGATCCTCTTTTTGTGTCTTCCTGGGGTTATCCAAAAAGCCATGGAACATGGCGTGACTGCAGAGCAGTTTCTACAGTGAAGTGTCTTAAGTGATGTTCCCAAGGATCTAATTGCAAAATAAATGTTAATATGCTTATTCTGTACTTGTTTAGCTGCCAGACAAGGCAGTCATTCCTTCTCAGAATATGAAGTGAACTCTGCATTGCCAGGCACAGCAGGCTGACAATATTCTATGGAAGGCTAAGTTTCTGAATTTCATTAACTGTATCTGATTTTATTAATTTCTTTTGTTTTTTTTTTTTTTTTTTCCTAGTGCATTGGTAATAACCTAAATGGCATCCTAATATTTCAAGGTTTTGATATATATTGTGAGAATCCAAAGAAAAATGTATAAACACCGTAGTAAGAATCAGTCCAGACCAAGAAGTAGGATAGGAATAGGAATTTCAACTCTAATGGAAAATGAATATAGCAGACCTTTGCTAATTACCTGTATGCAGACATTCCATATTAAAGGAAAGAAACTGAAAGCTCACACTTAGCTCATTGGTATAATGGATATTTTACAGAATGTTAACATAAATTTTAATACTTTGAATAGTAATGATTAATGTAAATATCCTAATTTTAATTTCTAATAGTATACGCTACTATAACTAATATGAATAGCAAAAGTAAAAAGCTTTTGCTCCTTAAGAAAATACTCTTTGCATGGAGCATAATTTAGGAGTCTGATTCCCATTCATTAAGTTGTCAGAGTAAATGGCACTAAAACGTTTAAATCAGTTATAGGAAAGATTTGATAAAGATTGTTTTAATCTCTAGGCATTCAGAAGCTAAATATTTAAGCAGCCACTAGACCTAATGTTTGAATTTTTAACTACCATTAAACTTCAATAGACAAAATTATAAGATGCAGTTATAAACTTGAGCTTGTGGCACATCCTGAACTCAACTCCACTGTATTCTTCCCAAAGAAAGTATAAATTATCAACATGCAATGGAAGTATTTAACTACCATAAAAGATAGGTGTTATCAAAAAAAAAAGTTTCATGTAGTTCTAATGAAATGTTTTTAAATACAGAAGATAACAATAGAATACAAAATAATGTGCTTGCTCTGATTATGAAGTAGTAACCCAAACCCGTGTACAGAAGCAGCATTGCAGTATATCTGTCTCCATTATTAATTGATATTATTTTTCTTTCTCATCGCTTTCTCCCCTCAGGAACAGGACGGTAGGAAAGGGTTCTCGTCTCAGATGAGCTAAAATTGAAATCCAAGCTAATAAAACCTCAGAAATTAAAACAAACTTTACTGTTCAAGAAAAATGTAAAAAGAAAGTTATATCCAAAGCAGTAAAATAATATGGAATAATAAAATAATGGATATGATTTAATCTGGTAAAAATGTAAGTTTATATAAAGTAGCTGTCAAGGACACTAATTGAATTCCCAGATGAGTGAAATGGGGGATAGGACTAATTGCTGTGTTGGATTGGAGAAGTCTCTTCTACCAGAGAAGGGGAGGGGTGATGTACAAGTTGAGTGTCACTTCCATGATCCTACTGAAGCTGATTTTTAATCTGGGCTGGTGTGATTTACTTCCCTTTTAGTAGCTCGTGTCTTGAAGGTGATCTGAGAGAATGAAAGTTTATTACTTGTAGGAGACAAACTGTTAAAAATCAGTACGGGACCCAAGACATCACCTTGAGGCACATGAGGAGTGCATTTGTTAGAAAAGAAATATCTTTTTACTTGTAAACTGAGCAAATTTAGTTTGGGTAAAATTGACAAACAATAATTATAGAATCCCACAATGCCAGGTTTAACAGTCACTGGTCACAGTAAGCTGCACTCAAAAAACTCCCAGAAAAATCCAAAAAGATACTTTTTTTTCCCCAAGCTGTGAACATGTGAACTTCTTCTGTAGCAGAAGTTCCATGCCAGTTTATCAAACCCTGGAAAAAAAAACCCCAGAGATTGGATTATAACTCATACTATTATTATGAGCTGTGACTGTAACACAGGAAAAAACAATGTTATTTTTTACAATTGCTTAGATCAATGATTTCAGAATTTCTTCCTAATTTAGAAATTAGGAAGTCAAGAGAATGGCTGCTGGATGGTGCTTGTTAGTGTGGGTTGCAGTCCTAGAGGCCTGTTTTTTATAATTATTGCCAGTAATCAAGTGAGATGGTAACTTTAGGGGTGTATTATTGTGATGAAATTTAAATTAAAAAATAAATGCTCTTGTGAATTTCAATACACCAGAGAGACAACTCCCCCAACCAAAATTATGCATTCATAATTTTACAGGCTTTTCTTTTGAGGCATTACCTGGTCCTCAGACAGTGAAATAGGGGTGCAGTGGTGGGAGTCTGCATCTGCTCACACTCACCTCGGGCTGGGAGCACTGGCAGGAAACCCTGCGGGGCTCAGCAAGGCCGCCAAGCTACCGCCTTACTTAGCAGACACTTTGATTTAGAAAAATGTTATTATATGCAATCTCAGCACCTGTTTCTTCCTCGAGAAGCAGTATATTTTCTACATATCTCCTTAAAATATGAGTCTTCATGGGGCTTGGATTTTTATTGGGGAATATTTTAATAGCTTTTCATTTTTTTTGCAAGTGTATTCAAATTTCTTCTTGCAAAATACGCAGATGTTCTCTTTTGTAATTGCAGTTATGATGTCCACAATTTTACAGAAACGATTGCAGGTTTTTTACTGCTTAAAAAAACCCCAAACAACTAGTCCATATTGCCAGTGATTTATACAGCTAATTTTGAAATGCAGCTTCTCGTAGTCAGAACTGCTGCTTTCGTTTTAAATTGCTGCTATGAAAAGGAGTCCCAGAACTTATTTCACAGAAACTATAAAGTCATTCAGGGCAGTGAAAGATCCTGCTTTTTTAACCTTTCAGAAAGTCGTCCAGTTGAGCAGTCAGGCTGTATTATTCTATATCTTGTCTAACATGAGGAAACAGTCCCAAAAGAAAGATATCCCAAATTAACGCCACACTTTGTTAAATAGAGACATTCTTGGTTTTCACCAAGCTAATTCCATCCAGTTCAGTTAACTCATTTTTTTTGTACTTGGATCATGGAAGGCAGCCATGAATGGAGTGAGTTCATCATGTGTTTGACACATCAGTGTGAGGCTGAAAGGAGGCTGGGAGGGAGGGATCCTGCCTTTGGCTTGGCGGACAATACCCGATGAAAGAGGCCCCTCATTCAAAAGTGGTCTCCAGCAAACGGGGCAGACTGCTGGGGATCGCTGTTACAAACAGGTAGAATGGGAATTAGCCAAACTTGATTCCTCTGACACATTTCTAGCTGTGACTCTTCCTGTAATCCAGTCTCTGTCTAATACCCTCAGCCCACAGATGGTTTACAGGACTTCTGTGTGAGCACAGGTTTGCCTCCTTTGGAAATTAAACATCATGTACAGAATAAAAAAAAAAAAGGTAAAAAAAAATTAATATAAAGACAATTCTTTACAGAAAAATATCAACATTTATATTTTATATATTGTACATATTTTAAGTTCATAATTTTTTTTTCCTTTTGCTTTTACACCATGAAATACATGACTTACAAATTCAGATAACAAAGAGTGGTGAACAGTCACAAAATAAATGTTCCCTGCTTTAAAAAATCTTAAGAAAAAAGGTATAGATGTATTTTTTTAGCTCTCAGTCAAACATCACCCTCAAAGCCAGTACATGCAGTCTAACAAAACAGTAGATTCTGCGATGTGGAAGAATGTGTCTGCTGTGGTGCTACCAAGTAAATAATATTTGTGAGCCATATCTGAATTCTGAACACATTTTCAGGGAATGTTTTCTCTCCAAACTTGCAGTAGCAGGTACGTAAGAACACAGCAACACTGATTTTTGAAGATACTTGCTAATAATTACACCAACCTGAGAGACCAGTGGGCAGTTTCTCAAGCCTGACATTTAGACAGTGGCTGTTTTTATCACTATCAGCAACATCATGAAAGAACTTTGCTTTTTGGATATGTGCAATAATCACTAGGTTTATTAAATAATAGATTATTTGCTCAATTTTAAGTACAAAATAAATGTAGCTGAATTTTTAGTTTTTTAGCCCTGACTTAGGCTGGTGATCTCACTGGAATTTCTACAGGAACTTTTTCCTCTAGGAGTTGCCATGAAAGCTGGGAATACATGTTAGTCTGTAGGGTTTGTTTGTTGGTTTTTATCAATCTCATACCAGGGACCTGTTTCTAGGATATTTCATTTAAAGTAGCACTTCATGCTTAGAAGCTCAGGCTAAGTCTAGAGATAAGAGGAGAAATAAGGAAGCCCCAATCCAAAATAGCCTTTCTTGCATTTCTTAATTAGTTATTCAAATTTTATGACAAAAAGAATATGAAAAATACAAAGAACTGTGAACAAAGCTTATATTAAAATTTCCTTAATTTCTAATATTTTCTTAAGTTTAACAAATCAAGAAAATAAACCGTCTTAAATACTTTGTAGCTGTGTGCCTAATTCAGTACTGTCTCCTAGTAGATGTTTTGGTCAAATAAGTGTGCACTGCTAATATTTATTTGGTCTGGTTTTTTCCCCTGCAGTTTTAATGTGAATCCTTCTGGCATTGAGGATCTCAGGAAAAAAACGGTGAGTTATGACACGTTATGGAAAGCCATCAGTAAATGCCAACTAATTGGTATTTGTGTAAGCTTATAAGCTTTTGTTCTCTTTTAACCTCGTATATGGAAATGTTGGGGTTTTTCTTTTTCTTTTCTTTTTTTTTT
>VXAD01012716.1:594941-802858 GCA_013399195.1 Dicrurus megarhynchus
TTTTGATATATCCAGAAAACCTAAATAGAAAAGCACAGGCTTAATGTAAATTTGGAAATAAAGAAGAGTTTTGCACGCAGTATGGAGTTTACCTGTGATATGATGATGAAGAAGGAAATATTTAGTTCTTTGCGCAAAAAGTAAGAAAACCCAAAACCCTGGAATTTTGGGAGTGGTTTAGATGACTCTAGAGAAGTAATGGTCAGGTGAGGAACTCTGCCTTAGGCAGTGATGTGTTAATTGACCAAACAGGAGTCATTGCTATAATCAGAGACTTGAGGACAGTTTTTAGAAGGCAGATCAAAATTGAAATTATGACCTCATATATGATAGGATTAATAATACACATAATAAATGAACAGCTGAAAACACTAAAAAATAGAAATACTAGAAGGTAATATTCCAAATGCTCTTGTTTCTAAAAGTACTGAGAATAAATTGTGTACTAAGAAAAGACAAAAACTAATCCACAGATTGCCTAGGCAGTGTCTTTGTTTGAAGGAAAATGTGGTCTTACTGGAGTTTGTTCTGTGAATAGATGACATCTTTAAAAGTGGGTTTGTTTTCAATCTCAAAAATATATAGAAAACAAGTTTCACAAGCAAATATGACTTTGTACTGTTTGTTTTCTGCTGGTTTATGTAAATGATTTGTAATAACTTTTGATGTTATTGTAAATGCCCAAGTTTTTATAATGTAAGTAGCTGGTGGGAGATGTCAGAGTATTTGAAGGCTGCCTTTGATCAGATAGTAAACTGAATTCTACCAGGCAGTTACTTAATCTCTGACAAAAAGAGACATCAAAAAATTGATTTAACTTAGCAGCCATTGTCTGTAAAGTAACCATAATTACAGTTTCTATGTGCCTGCAAATGTACTACTGCAAATCATGTAATTTATTGCTGGTAAAAGCATCGGTTTAATTCTTTTAAGAAATAAGATGTGAATTGTTTTATTTAAAGGATTTAAAGGTGATAAAAGAAATCCTTGATGATTTTTCTTTTGGAATACCAGCTATCCTAAATGTCAGTTGTAGGATTATGAGGTGGTGCTCATTTAATGCAAAATACAAATTAGGTGGGGAAGAAACTATATCTCAACCACAGTTTTGAATGAAACCATTTGAATTTTTTTTTAAATATTCAGGATTGCTTTCTAAGGTGTTTGAAGTAATTTATTATTAGATTCTGTAATAATAGCGCTCACCAAGTTATTATATTTCTTCCTCGTGCATATTATTTAGTAATTATGTTTGTATGTCTTCTCCTCTGATGCCAACACCTGTCTCTGAAAGCAGTGTTTAAAAGGGAGCAGTAGCCAGTTGAAAGGGCAGCGTGAGCTCTTTAAGGCCTAATTAAGAACTGAAGGGAAGATGAAGTAAGTAGGACAAAAGATGTGAAAGTAGCTTAGATGATATTCCCAGAGCAGAATTCCTCATTAGAACAATGAAGAGATGATCAGGGATTGCCAGCCCTTCATTTTATCTAACGTCGTTTCCTCTGGCTGGCAGTGTGTACCCCAACAGGGTTTTGTAGCTGAGACAATCATTCTTTCCATGGCTTGTTGCTTGGAATCTTTTTTTTTTCCTAAATAATTCATTATAAGATTATTGTTATGCATTTAAACTGTGATATCTAAAGACATAGGTGTTCTTTATACATTCATATATCACCTATTGGCCCAAACTGAACGCATAAAATCTTCTTAATTTTAACAATATTAATTTCTAAAGGCTAGCATACTTCAGCTAGAATTTTCTTGCATAATTAATGTGATAAGTTATTCCCTCCCGCCCCCGAGACATGTATGGAGCATGTGTATGATAAAACATCTTTAAAGCATATATATATTACACACAATTTTCCAGTAAACTTGATGGCATAATTAAAGTCATCATTGCATCTTAATTCCTGTTCCTTTGCCAAATCAGAAAATTAGGCAAACCCTATATTTCAGGCATATAAGTGTTAATGATATTTTTTTCAGTGTGTACAAAAATTTACTACCATAAAGAGAAAGTTTTACTTTCTTCTCGTAGAAGAAAATGTGCTAAAATTATGACCACAAAGTGAAGTTTTTTTCTCTTCTATGCATGCTGAAAATCGATTACTAAGCAATTTGTAAATTTCATCAGGTTAGCCATTTTAATAAAGTGGGAGTTATTGATTACTTACAGTCCCTTGACTTGGTAAGTTTAAAATACTGAATATATGTCCATAAATGTGACATTAAATGTCACAAATGTAGAGAGAAACCCTTAAAAGCACATATTTTTGAGAGCTACTGTTAGAATATAATTGATGGAGAGAGGCTGATCTGTCACACAGCCTATTTGCAGGGCACCATCACTTTTAATGAGGTTCAGTTGAAAACTTTGGCCAGCTGCATGTTTTAATGGGTCGACATGTGCCAATGTGCAAATATGGAGCTGTATGGAAAGAAAAGGAATGGGGCATGGAAGAGGAATGAGTATGACTGTTATGTGGTGTGCTTCTTAGCTGTGCAAGCTTTATGGTTTTTAATGACATGCTTCTACTGTAAACAAAAGCTGTCTCGTGTGTCCTTTTAGAAGTGCAGGATTTTTTAAGTCCCATATCTTCTAAATGTTTTCATTTCTGAATGAGATAAAGCATCCTGCTTAACGTGTCTAACAGTGCTGGTACTTTTATAAACCAACACAAAAGAAGACATTCAAGTTTATAGTGTTTTGGATCACATGTTGCCGTTTTTAACATGACTTAATTTGTCCATCTCTGCTAATACCTGCACTTACTGAGTCATCAGAAATCATTACAGAAACAATTTAGTTTTCCCTTCTGCTTAATTCTGGGCCTCTCCTCCTACAAAGCAAGCAAGGTCTTTTGTAGGTACACATTTATTTCTACCTTAAGTGCTCTGGTGCAAGTAAGATGCAACCTTTTACCTTCACCTGAAATTTAAAATTGAAAGTTTTATTATGTGATTCAGAAGCCAAGGCCTGGAGAACCACTGGTTCTAAAAATAAACCACTGGACTAAAAATATGAATATGAAAGACAGATGAGGGCTGATGTCATTTAGAGCTGAGTAAATGCTTTGTTGTGATGCTCTGCAGAGGCAAAGACTCAGAGAAGTTACAGTAGGAGTTGAATTCTTAGGGCTCTTCCCTTGTTGTTCTGTAATTAAGGTGTTTGGTTTCCCAAAATGGACCTGCCAGCTGTTGTTGTGGTTACTGCTTGTATGGTCACTGACTGTGACACACTGACTGTTGTGTCCATCTCACTGAGATTTTTTTCTGAGATGACAGTGTGGGAAATGTTCATCCAGCTGGGCAGCCCATCTCCAGTTGTCTGCTCCAGTGGGGGTGTTGGAGGGAAAAGTGCTGCAGCAGAGATGTTGCTGAAAGAAATTGTTTTTCATGTCAAGAGAGGCACATGAGAAACATAAAAAGCGGTAACCAATCCATTTTCTGAGAACACTGAACTATTTAATAAAATCTGGTGTTTTTCTACGCTTAACCTGCAGGAAGGAAATCCTTTCGATGCCACTGCAGGATACCGAAACCTCACTTATGAGGAGGTTCTGCAGGAGCTGGTGAAACACAAAGAGCAACTCAAGAAGAAGGACACCCACATTCGTGAGCTCGAGGATTACATTGACAATCTTCTGGTACGAGTGATGGAGGAAACCCCCAGTATTCTCAGAGTGCCATATGAACCTTCTCGGAAAGCTGGCAAATTTTCCAAAAGCTGAGATAGTGGTACTTGAGGGTACTTTCTGCTGAATACATTAGTGGAAGGAGATCACATTTTAATATTTTGACTTCTCTTCATTCCTTTTCTCCTAAGAAATTCCAGGAAAATGGGGAGGAGAGACAATGGCGTGGGTTTTTTCCTTTTTGTTTTTTTAATCCAAACACTAGCAGGGCTGCCAAAAGTAGTATTCTGTTAGATTACTGAAGTAATTTTTTTTTTTTCTTTTTGAAAACACCTTTAGGTACAGAATACTTAAAATAGAGTTAATAATACATATTAAATATGTCCATGCAGTTTATATAATAGCTTAGTGTTCACCACGTGGCAGTTTCAACTGGGAAGCCTGTGCTGTTATGAATGTTTTCTTGAATGGTTATTGGTATTAGGCAAATATATTGCTTCTTTTCTTACAGCATGCCATCAAGACCACTGTTTCCAATCCAGTGTAGTACTCTACTAAACCTAAGTGTGGTTTGTTGCAATGGAATGTAGTTCTGCACATATTAGAGGAAGACAGTGATGCACAATCCTTGCAGAGTAAATGCTGTATTCTATACAATGTGCTTTTTATATAACAATGTAAAAAAACCCTGTGCCATTTCTGCCATGGCACATGCTGGAACCAGTTATTTTACACTTAAATGCTGAATTTTGTGTGTAATGAGTGAACTTTGGTAGTGAGCTCATGACATAAGGTTGTTTTGAGGATCTTTTTGTATGAATTACTGCATGCCTTTTTATGTGGTAAAAGTACTTTGAACAGTGTTCACAGAGTCAGAGGTACAACTGGAGAACTCAAGTAAGGAATAAAGATACGAATACTTTTATTCAGTCAAAGTCTACTGCATTGGAAATGTAGCAGAAGTGGAGAGGCTGACTTAAATAGACACGATAAATCAATTTAAGGTTGAGTTTCACATGATATATATGTGTCTTAACTTTTTAAATCTTATGACAACAAAGTATATGCCTTTAGAAATAGGCCATGTTGCTTAAACACATATAGAGTACTTAGGCTTTTCATTAAAAATGTCTGTATTCCATGTAAATAGTTCCAAAAGTCAATTTTCATTGAGGCAAATGAACGAAGAATGTAGTAAATATCTTCCTGATCATTTAATGATTGTTTGTAAAATGATTTATGAAAAAGGTGTCTGTTATTCAATGAAATGGAAAAATATACTGATGAAGGTACAATGGGAAAATACTGTAGGAGAACCCTCAAAATTTTAACATGAATAGATTTTAATTTTAATTTCCTTAATAAGAGTCTTACTTGGATTTTTTGTTGCTGTGAAACAGTAAAATGTTATTTTAAAAATGTACAGAGAATATTTTAGATTTGGATTTAAGATAACTGTCTTTTCCTTTCTTTTTGCACCTGATCTATTGGGTTTTTTTACAGCACCATGAAATGCCTGCTGCTGAGGTGACCAAAAAACTTGAAATTAAATTCCAGTTTTTTTCTTGTTGTTGTAAAAGATTTAAATATATTTTCATTTTTAAAACTGCAGAAATTGGTAATATCTTGAATATGTGGAAGGGTTGAAAAAGTTCTATCTGACTGCATTTGATGTCATTAGTATTGTAGGACACCATGTAATTATTCTTGTACAAAAAAAACTTCTTTGTACAAATATTCTCAGATTTCATTTACTTATTTTTGGCTTTTTCCTCCTTTATTTTTTTCTTTTATTTAGCAACTACCTCCCGTCCCCATTTAGCACTGCCCCTAAAATGTGTTCCCAACCCACTGGTGAGATCCCTGAGTGCAGGGATCCCTGTGCCTGGATGGATCCTGAGAGATCCCAGCCCTGCCCAGCTGTAGAGCTCTGCATTTGTATTCTGTAGTGCAGAAATCCATCCCACACCAGGCAGTCTCTCTTTTGTCAGCCTAAGGATGTATCAAGTTTGGTACCTCGAAAACCACATGAATGTTCTTTTGACCCACTTAAAATCTCGATGACTGTAAATTTGTTGTAATATATTCAAAGTGCCAAAGGTTATGTACTAGGTTATGGTACGTATGGTTTGTTGGAAGCTGGGTTTTGCACTCAATTAGATTTTAATTTTCTAATTCCACCAAGATGTATTTCAGTTACTCAGTATTTCCATAGAAGTTCTTAAACATTTTCAAATGTTTGGCCGAAGCTAGCGGTTTTCCTCATGTTGTTGATGGGGGAATGTTCTGCGATTGTTTTGAATTCCACACTCATTTTCAGCTAACTGGTATGAGACCATCTCTAGTATCCACAGTGCTTAAATCATACACACCAGTGAGGATTAACCACTTCACTAACCAGAGAATGTGCTCCAATGACTTCTCACATGCAAGCCAACTTTTAATTATTAAAATGAAACTCTACTATATTTAGCACCTCTGAAATCACTTCTTTTAGAATGTAAATGTAGAATATCAAACTGCATAATTGACTAAAAGCAGATCATTTGACATATTTGCATACCGAGAACGATAAGCAGATTAAAGGTAGCGAAAAGATCAATTTTTGTGCATTAGTGAAGTAATTTAGTGAAGCTTTGAATGTGTTATCTAGTCTTTATCTGATCTTTTAAGTGAATAAAAGCACCTTTTGTTTCTAACAGTTTGTAAAGAAAGAGGGAAGAAAACAAATGCAATTTAGGAAAAGGTAAAGTTACTAAGAGAGGCAGAATGGGACATTAACAACTGTGAAGATATTTTTATAGGGTTTATAGGTAAAGATACAGGCTGCTTTTGGAGCAATTCTTGAAAGATTACATCCGTATCATTTTCTGCTCAGAAAGAAAATTTTAGCGTTTTCCTATATTCTGAGATTATTTTTAAAAAGCATCTTCACCACACATGTATTTTTTGAACCATGCAGCTTTCAGACGAAAACTTTTCATACAGAGTAATTTGTATGCTGAAAACAAAGGAAGTTCTGTTTTCCCATAGGGTAAAATTCTAGACTTTCTTGCAGATCATTTTAAACCCATAAAAACTTGCCACTTGTGGTCAGTCTTTCTTGCCCTTTGAAATATACAGATGAAAATTTTGAACATCTCCATATTATTTTGATATTTTCTCTCATAAATTAGCATAAGAGTTCATCCATGCATGCACTATACTTTGAAATTATCCTTTGAAACAGCTCTGCTCATAGCCGTGTATTCTGCTTACTTAAAAGGACAAATATGAAGGCCATGCTTTAATGTAAGTTGTAAGTCAGAAATATAAACTTTCTGCCATTCAAGAAGGATGTTTAATATTTATATATGTTACCTCTTGCTGCTGTATTTTACGTTTAGCTTGGTTTTCCACCTCCTAATGAATGTAGCATTCTCCCTAGATTATACATAACTACATTTATTGCTGTTGGCTCTGTGTCAAGAACTATTTGTAATTTTCCAGCTGTGGAAATGTTGCTTTGTATTTAGAAAGGTTTCATGATTCGGGGACCTGATGAAAATCATGCTCATTAGATACTAGCCTGCATTTCTTTCTGTACAGGATGCCCTTTCTTAGATGCATCTTAAAACAAACAGAACTGCTGTCTTAATGTGTTTACTGCTGCACTGGGGGTTTATTTACACTTCCAGCTTTAAAGAAAGATTATTGTCCTACATCAAGTGTGTAAAGTGAGCTCATGCTTTTCTGCTCTTTATGTACCATTGCTGTTGTAGATATGATAGAGGCGTTAGCTGGGCTTTCACAATGGTGAATTTAGAGCATGTTGACTAACTTCCCCTTCTCTGAAGTACTTGCTGAAGGATTATAGCACTGCTGTGTTCATGATGCTAGATTTAAGGGTCTGTCAGCACTTTCGGAATGAAACCCTATTTTCAGGGATTTCTAACTTAAAAATTTTGATACAGTCACTGGAAGTATTTAATATGCAATAGGTAGCACTTTAATCTGTTTATGAAGGGGTTTGAGATTTGTTTCTGTTGAAAAGGTCACAGTTTCCTAAAGCATAGCGGGCATTTGCTTTATCTTTTATAATTTCTATGTTGAAGAAGCCACTGTATGTTACAAGTGGCCGAGCCATTCCTATTCATCTTAGAAGCTTCCAGATGTCTTGTATTACAATGTATTATAAAAAGCTGAAGATCCAGGTTATATAGGAAGTCTGTAAAAGGTACGAACATTACTTATAACTTAAGGGTTTTATTTTGTCTCGTGCAATCAATGGTAGTTTGTCTACATTTAATAATGGTACAGAATCATAACTATATGCACTTGTGAGAACTATAAACTTAGAATGCATGAAAAACTTTATTTTTGTTCCATTATTGCAACTTCAGATCCTTTAATTTGATTAAAATGTTATCTTAATATTTTCATTTCTGGTCATTAAATAAATATTGCATGTCTAACACTAATAAAGCACCACGATGCACTACCACAGTATTTCTTGATTTGTGGCATTAATCTGTGTTATGCAAAGCATGTGACTCCTAAACTCCACAGTGTTAAGGCTCTCAGACCGCAGAGAGGGGCATTTCCTTAGGGACAGCTCTAAAGGAATATCCCAGATACTTGCAGGGTATTCCCCCCATTAGGGGAAATCTCTTCAGTGGTGTCCAAAGCTTAAAATTAGTGAAAAAAAAAGGCATATTCTTAAATGTACTAATCTATATGTCTTTTTTAGTATGGTATCTGCAATCCCTTTAAATGCACTATTCCTCTGATGCCATGGCTGTCTAAATATTACCAGGAGATCTTTGGCACTGCAGGCCAGAACAGCATTTAGCATGAGAACAAACACCGTGCAAATTTTGATATGGAAAACATGTCACGTATTTCTCTTAATACTTGACAGAACAAAAACCCTGCCAGAATGACAGAAAACTGGAGCATCCTTCCCCATCGCCCAGAAGTATTTTTTTCAATGCTCCCACAAGTTTTTCTCCTCTTCCATGAAGCAGCAAAACAGCAAAGTCTGTCCCCTGACAACAGCAGGTTTTCTGGATGGTAAAGGAGGCATGGAGAACAGTCCAGGCTTGGGAGAAGAACTTGTGACTATTTCACCCGGTTTCTTGGCGCCTTGAATTCCACAGGGATGTGATTCCTTCCCTTGCAGTTGACTTGCTCTATGAACAGGTCCTTTGTCAATACATCCGTGGGCTCAGAAAGCTTAGAAAGGGTTCTTCTTTAAGAGGGGTCTGTGCAATGTGGTGGTTATGGGAAATCACAGCCACTTATGAGCTGTCCATGGACTTCCATGTGTGTTTTTATGCAGATTCCATCAGCTGTGTCACCCCATGGCTCACGGATTTTGCAACTGTCCCGTTGTGTGAGAGGTGAGGAATGAGGACAGGAGGAAGGCAGGTTTCAGAAAGCACCACACTGCCTATTAAATACCATCTGTAATTCACAGCTGGTAACTAATCTCAGTTCCTGTGCCCATTTGAAAAGGGAGCCACACCATTTCCCTCCCTCAGAGGAATAATGTTTGTTAGCTGATACCACCTGCAATCCTATTGATGATATGAGAGCCCAGCTTGATTAAACAGCTTCCAGTTTCACCAGCATGAAGCTGTCTTTGGGGTTTTCATTGGTAACCCTCTCAACCCCCTAGTAAAGGTTTTCAAGGATATTTTAAATATAGTTTAGCCATTAAAGAACTATTGGAATTAGGTGTAAACTAGAAGTATCATTAAGGACAATTCTCTCTCCAGTTGCACTTATTAAAGTTACTTTTTTATGGAACCATAGAGAGCAAAGATCAGGATTTCATTTCCCTATTTTAATTTGCTTTTATGGGAGTGTCCTGCAAGTTCTGGCTGCAGCTCACTTGGGATACATTACCCTTTTCTGTAACACTGGACATGTTGGTAAAGTTAAATGATGATAAATACCAAATCCCATCTCTTTTTCTGGATTAATGAATTAAAATGTGGATTATTTTGTTGGATTGTTTTGTGATAGTCCATTTTAGGAGAGATAGGAATAAGCCTATCTGTTAAAGGAAGCTGTTTTCTCTGTACTGCTTATTGAGTAATTATGAGAGAAGGCTACCACACTTAGTGCAGCCCAACCTGGAACCTGTGTGGCATTGATTGTGTAATGTTTAAATAAATACCAGTATATTCAGTGCTGGAAGCCAGTGGCTATTACATGAGGATTATTGCAATGTATTTATAATGTGTTTTTACAGCATTTAGTAATGTAGATCAGTCTCTGATAAATGGATGATGATTTAGGACAGAAAAGTACCCTCCGTGGCTAAACACTGACATGTTTATACTTTAAAAGTAAGCAGCTTAAAAAGGTTTTAGGGCCATGCAACGTTTAAATGAAGCTGAATACTAAAAAGGGGAGAAACTTTGTGGGATGTTTTTTGTTTGTTTCAGCCTAAACAGTGTCTGCCGTGTGACATGCAAGGGAATGAGTAGAAGCAGCAATGGGGAGATTCCATTGTTAGGATCAAAAAAACCCCAACAACAATAAAAAGTTAGTAGGGCTAGGAGTCTGATTTTGAGGGAACTATTTGCCCAGTGTGTCTCAGGTTCTGTTTGCAATGGGAAGAGGTAACACAGCATCCCTTACTAACAAGATTAGTGGCTGGGTGAAAACCCCCAAAAAGTGGGAGTTTAACAGAGGGATGAGTTCCCAAAGATTTAGCTGTGGGACAGGTGTTGGGCAGAAGCAGAGCTGTCACTTCTGCTTTTTCAGCCCTGCTGACACTGGTATTAAATTCAGGGATTTTCAGGATTCAGGACAAACCGCGTTCCTAGGAAAGTTAGGAAGTGTCTGAGGAAATTTGGGGTGTGCAGTGCATGGCTGGCCAGGTTGCCTTTGCTGTTACTTGGAGTGGGTGTCTGGCTCAGGGTCTTGTGGAGTGGCTGAAATGTGTCGTATCACCTCCTCTAAATCATTCATCTGGGGCCTTCCGAGGTGCTGAATGTCTCCTTCTCTGATAACGTGCTGCTCACATTATGAATTCTTTGAAAGTTGACTCCCTGGGACTTCTTTACAGGAGACATCAAGGGTCTCCATTTAAATTTAATGAATATTGTGTAATTTGCCAAGGACTTCTACAATGCATTAGGAAAATCTGTCTCTTTGAGACCAGGGCTTTGCCAAAATAATGGCAGCTTAATTGCATCCTTTAAAAGCAACTGCTGACTCTCCAGCTATGAGTATTTTCCATTTCCTAATAAAATGTTTTCCCATTAAAGCAGCTTATTTCATTAACTTATAATTCATAGCTTAAATATGCTTATATTTTGTTAATTGTAGATTACTTAGTGCTTATTTTTAAGGAACACTGAAGCCCAAAATACAAAATGTCAGAGGTTTTTTTAAAAGAAAAGTCTTGTCTTGTGCATAGCAATTGCATTTGGATAAGCATTTTAAATATGCTATTTTTAAGGAGTTTTTACATGCTATTTTAAACTAAATAATTAAACTTCTATAACAAGAAACAATTTGAAGTGTTCATGCAATTTATAGTTCTAATTCCTTTATAGATATGTGCTCCAATATTTTATAGTTACGATTCAAAAGCTACCACAGTTACATATTTTAAATTGTAAGGATATATTGTGAGACTTCAAATTATTCTTTTCCAAAGTACACAAAGGCAAAGTATCTGATGGACTCTTTTGTGTTCTGTAAAAGTTAAAAGTGAGCTCTGGGAGAAGTAAGGTTTTCCTAAAAATTTGTACAAGCCTTTGTGTTGAACTGCAGTGCAGCTCAATTTGGGTATGTAGCTTTGGGCACTCCTTTATCCTACAGGATAACATCGAATTTGCTTTATTTCTTTATAATTCAAGGACAACAGAGTAGGAAGCAGTTTGCAGCAGATGCTGGGTACTACCTGTAAGGACCAAGGCATAAAATGTGGATGCTTTGTGAGATGTGGTCTTGGCTTTTTGGTGTTTGTGAAGTAGGTGGCGTGTGAATACCAGGCTTGTTTGTGTTTCCAGGATCAGATAGAAAACTTCCTATTTTGTGATATTTTCACACTGAAAAACATTTTAATTTTTTTTGTTAGTGGCCAGATTGTATTTGGCTGCAATGCATGTAACATTTCTCTTGATTAATGTGACTGCTGTTTGAGACCCTCTTGTAATTGGCCTCATAATCCACACACAGAGTACTGTGAAATAGTGTGAATTTGAAGTTGAGAGACTGATGAAAGGAATATCCATCAATAGTGGGGAGAAATAAAATAATCCTAATTAAAAGCAAAAGAATTGTGTGATCTGAATTAAGATTCAGTTGGTGGATACCGAAGAATATTTTTTCTGGTAAGTATTTTTATTATAACTGTCAGGTATAATTGCTTTGGAAAAAACTCATCTGTTGTGTTTAATGGTATAAACTTTAATAGCTCTTTATAAACCAAATACTCAATAAGGGTCTTGGGCTTAACCTTTGTTTCATTGGATATGATTTCAGAGGGTTTAAGCAGAATTTTATTGCTGGAGTTGATCACCACAGTTATATTTGCTAACAGGCTGATGGTTATTCTTTTATCTGTTTCAGGATTTTCTGTTTAGTTTTAAGAGCTGAACATTTCACCACAGTCTATTTAGAGCATTATTTAAAACTTGTTCCAGTTCTCTTCATTCTTACTCACGCCCATGTGTTAAACTACTCCAGAAACTGGCTTAGCTCTAACCATATTTGGAGTCTGTTCCTCTTCTTTGCTCTTGGGCTGGTTTGGACGGGGCCTTACGTCTAAAGTAACAAATGAAATATGTGACGAGAGCTGACTGCCAAAACCAGGATCAAAGCGAGTTTCTGAGCAGCTCATTGGAAAACTATCCTGAACTTTGGAAGGATGACTCAAAGCCACATTCTAAATAGAGCAAACCACAGTGAAATAAATGGCAAGGTGAGAACAGATTTCTTGTATAAGGTGTGTGTTCCCCTAAGACCAGAAAGTCGCTTTAGTCCTAGGGGAAAGGAAGCAAATTAGCAGATGAATTTCAAATATCAGTCAGGATGGGTTGCTCGGGATGTTCTTTGTCTGCAAGCCCACAAACCTTTTCAGTTCCTGTCTGGGTTTACAACACAGAAGTGTGTCAGCCAAAGAGCATTCAAAATGAAAGGTAACCTTTGCTGATCGTGTCATGTGGGACATCACTGACTTGTTTGAAAAGTTGCCAAGTCTGAGGACGTGTTCTGTTAAATACACTCAGTGTCTTCCTCATCTGACTTAGGACTATGAGAACATTCAGCTCTGATTCATTAATTTTAGGCAGTTCAACTGAATGAAGAGGAGACCTGAATAAAGATGATTTCCCTGAATCCTTCAGAGAAGCATGTAGACTTGCAAAAAAACAGCTGCTGTAACTGAGTGGAAAGCTGTGCTTTGTGGTTGTGTGTGTCTTAAAAAAAGCTGGCATTGGAAAAAAGAGAGAGTTCTGTGAGAAACCTAAGCCTCTCTCACAGTCATGGCATCTCTCAAAGTCACAAGACTTTAAGATGTTTAGAAATAGCCAGAGAAATTCAGCAGTGATGGTCTGTGGCAATTGTGAGCTGGAAAGAGAAATGTTAATTTTAGAGGGAGAAGAGGGGTTTGGATAATTGCTGTGTTGAAGACTGATCGAATGTTAATACATGAGGTATCTGTAGAAGGGAACAGCAGCTCTCTCAGAATATAAAAGGTGGAGAATGAGCTCGTTGAGTTTTCCAGGGGCAGGGGATGAGAAGCAATAACTGCTTCCTTCCAGGAGGCAATAACTGGCTGGCTGCAGTAAGCATTGCTCTTCAGGAGAGCCATGGATGCTGTGGACACAAACAGTAACAGATTTCTCAGATTTTCGTAGTGCCTGGGAAAAAAATCACACAAATTGTCCTCCAGAGTAAATTGCTTCAAGAACAAGCCTTTGATTTTGTTTATTTATTTGTTACCCAAAGGACAATAGCAGATACTAAAAATATTAAATCTTTTACTTCTTTTTTTGATTCTACCTTCGACTTGTCTTGGAAAGAAAAATTGTCTGACTAAAGGCTAATGGAGCTGTTCAAAGACTGACATATAAGCAAAGAGTGCTGCAGCGTTAAAGGGAAGATATCAGGTTAGCAGAGTTATTAGTACAATTTAAATCTTTCAGTGCAATGGTGCTCTTCTGCCAGGAGCGCTATTTGTGATGTCCTGGGACTGTCCTTCCCTCAATAAATCCCCATACAAAGCAGCTGACATTCTAGCTTGGGAGGAGTTACTGGCATGATGCTGGCCAGCTGGAATAACCTCTCACTGCAGTCCCAGGTACAAAGTGATGCTTTCTCTGAAGTATTTTAGAAGGCGATGCTTTCTCGTTAGAGCACTTTGATAATTACTGAGGGATAAGATCATCACATTCTAAAATATGCAGGATTTCATCTTTTTCTCATTGTTAACCTAGGACTGGTACCTGGACAGCACAGGCAGTGTCTGAAAACCTTTAAGCAATTTGCAGCCCTTGCAGTTTGCACAGGAGAGGATCTCAGCACTTGGATTATTGTTATCTGTATGTTGTATCAGCTTGTATTACAGAAACGTGGAATGATTTGGCTTGGAAGGGACCTCAAAGATGATCTATTTCCAACCTTCCATAAGACCAACCTGGCCTTGAACACCTCCAGGGATGGGGCAGCCACAGTGTCTCTGGGCAACCTGTGCCAGGGCCTCACCACCCTCACAGGGAGGAATTTCTTCCTAATACCCAACCTGTCAATTCCCTCAACTACTGCACATTAATTATTTAGACTATTGGAACACTGAACCTCCCTGCTTCCCACAGGTATAAATTGTGTTTATTTTGATGTGGCCCTGGAGTTTACACTGCCTTTTGCTCCCTGTGAGAAAAGCTGGCAGCATATCTGCTGAAAAACATGAATCTCTTTTTATCAGACCACTACTCATGAGCAGCAAAACTCAGGAGGCTCAGTTCTGTGCAAAACTTTTTTTTTCCTTTTTTTGTCTCCAGACCCTTACAAAGTATAAAGTTGTGAAATTCCTAATTATTTTTTTCAAACTTTGGCATTAGTGCACAAATTTGGCATTATACCAGGTCAAAAAGAGCTTAAAAGGCTACTAAATCCCAATATTAACAGTTATTCCCACTTTGCCCCTGTTTTAATGACTATATTAGATCCAGGGGAGTGGACCTTTATCCCACCTGTTTTCAAAGTAGCAATTATCTTTGCTGACAAAGAGGAAAATTTAGGGCTAAATATAAATCCTGGTCCTTGGGAATGAAATATTTTGGCTTGTCTGATATTAAAATTGCACAAAATACAATGTGTTTGTAGCCCAGGATTTTTGTGAGTTGGCAGCAGCATCATTCTGTTGCTTTCTGAGTCTTTTTCCTCTTCTGGCACAGATCTAAGCAGGCAAAGATGTTGATTGGCCACAGCTTCAGTTGTGAATATAAGCTCTTCCTTCAGCTGTTTAATAACACTTTTACATGTTCGTACACCTGTACCTGTATTTGCCTTCAAATAAGTGCAGAGCATGAACTTCGGCAAGTTGTAAAAATTAGGTGAAGAATAATAATAAATAAAATGGCACTCAGCCCAAGCATGTTGTATTTTCATTACTCATCTAATAGCTCATTGGAATTATATTCCAGATACAGTTCTGTATATTTAAGTATGTATCAGAATAACTGCACTTTTAAATCAAGAGTCAAGTAGCTACTTTGTATGCTGTGCTTATCTTAAACGGAGTTTGATTTAAAACATTTATCTTCCCCGGTATCATCTCCTGTGTCAAAGCACATTTAAATCCTTCTCTGTTCCTAATATCGCTGGTGTCTAAAATGGTATCTGAGTACAAAAAAGTTTGATGATTGCTCTGTTGTTTGCCCACTTTGTAGTTATTAGCTGCTCTGTCGTTGTTTTGAGTATCACTGAAGCTGAGAAGGAGAAGCCTCAGCAAAGTAAACTTTTAAAAATTAAAGCCAAGGTCAGACTCCAGGGTTAGCAACACTAGGAGACAGCAATTTAAGATGGGCCCAATTATGCAAAATCATGCATTGTGTTACAGCCTCGAGTCTCCACTGGGACCTGGGAGGTTGCCTGGGTAAAAATATCAGAGGAATTTCAGGAGGGGTTCTCTTTTGTTTCTCCCTTTATCTCGAGACAGAACAACGCAATCTGGAATAACAGCTTTCCTTTTGAGGTCTGTAACTCCAAAGGAAAACCATTATCCCAAGAATGTTTAGTAAGGGCATTTCAGTGAGGGCAGCAAACCCAGCACAAGGCTTGGGAGGCATTTGGCACCTTGTTGCATTTTATTGGTTTGCACAGGGAGAACATTGAGACACCACCTCTGAATCCAGAAATAAATCAGTTGAGGCACATCAAGTGACCCACTGAAGCAGAGCAGATTGTTCTGTTTGTGTTCTTAATATTTAAACCAAGCACCATCACAGCTAGGTGTTTCTTCAGAAGATCTTAGAAGAAGATCTTAACTTTCCCTCATTTTTACTGTCTTTTCCTTCCAATAACTGTAAAGCACAAGCACACAGTGGTGCCAAGTGGTGATTCCCAGAAAGGCTGGGAATGAAGAGATCAGACTCGGTTTACTTGGATGATATGTGTGGAAGTTAGGATAATTATTATTTTGCCAAAAAAGTCTACTTTACTACTTTTTTTTCTGGGTGAAAGAACATCATGTGCTATGCTTTCAAAGCACCTATCCCCAAGCCAAAACACTGTAGAGAGATATTGTAGTTTTCCTACTTCAGAAGACATCAAAACTTACCACCATTACATTTTCTCCAGTTCTCTGTGAATCTGAGGTGTAAGGTTTCATAATTTTGATCATTTGTATGAAAGCATCCTTAATAAGAGAAACAGAGAGATTATGTTCAATAAAAGCAGAAACACAGTTCTGAATATGTTTAAACAAGTTTTTGCATTGATAAACAAAACTACTGGGTATTTTTTTCAATCACTCAGACACAAGTACTTACTGAAGAATTTATACAGTGCTCAGGGCAAGTTACAGCTGGATCCTCTTAAAAACCTCAATCTTTTCTAACAAATGCCTCATAAAACTTGTGTAGCTCTGAAGTTTTTCAGAAAATATATGTAATTAAAAGGGATTTTCGCCATTTAAACAAATAGTAAGTTATTGTAAATATCTTAAGGATGAGATAAAAACCCGATGTGTTGCTTTTGCAGAGCATTTCTCTTTCAAACATCCCAGAAACTGAGTTTCAAAACTGACAAAGTTGCTACGGGAATTGTTCAAGTGCTTCTGACAGTGATGCTTCCTACCAAGCAGGGCTGAGGCACCTGCAAGGAAAGTCTTGTGCGTCTGTGTAATGAGCTGAGTGCATGAGAATTTGCTGTTCAGTTCATTCTGCAAGAGTTCTACTGCACTGAACACCTTTCCTTATGCAAGGAAAGTGTATTTGTAACTATTGCTGAAATTCCTTTGAATCATTGACAAAGAAAGTAAATTCAAACCCTGACTCCTTCTGTCACCCTCTGGGATCTTCTTGCATCTTTGGATGTTGTTTAGCCCCCGAGACATCTCTGTCTTCCACAGCTTGCAGGTGGACTCCTGGTTTAAGCTGTTCCTGCATCAGCAGCTTCTCCTTCCCCTTCAGGATCTGCCACACCAAAAGCACTTTCTTCTACTCCCTGTGCCCCTGGGTGGAGTCAGTCTGGTGAGGCATGAGGAAAAGCTACCACAGGGAAGATGATGCAGCCCTAGAAAGGAAAAAAGCTGAATTTCAGCATCTCTCTTCTTCACATCCATTGTAGAAGAGACAGTCTGTGCAACAAGGCCATTAGCAAGTCTAACCAAGAGAGCTGAATTATTTCTCCATGACCAAAGCACTCAGGGGAAAGAAATTCCCAGTCAGTTTTAAAAATATCTGGTGACTCACTGGGATGGGATGTCTATAATAGAATAATTCAGGCTGGAAGGGACCTCAGGTTGGATCATCTTGTCCAGCCTCCCATACCCTCAGGCAACATCACCTTTCCAGGAAATCTGTGCTAATTAAATTGTTTCTTCACAGGAATGAAATGTCTCATGTTTTTGTATCTCAGAACGCAGAATTGCACTGGGTAACATCTTTTGAGATGTAAAAAAACCCAAACCAACAACAACAAAAAAAACCACCCTTGCAATCCATTATACTTCTACAATGACATTTTATGTCACAGGACTGTGTTTGTCAGGAATTGGATTGTTATTAGGTCATCCAGTTAGCTGATAAGAATGAACTCAAGAATGAACTCAACTCAAACTTTGCAGAACTTCCCACAGATGTGCAAAAGTAGGTCTTGTCTCTATGCTGAGGTTAGAAGTGACTACTACTTCCAGAAATCCAAGATCAAACTTTAATAAAAGCTAATATGGGCTCTAAACCCAGGTAATATTGAGTTTTATGTTTTTATTCTGATAAAAAGTCAATCAGTATTTGCAGAAAAATTATTGCTGTAGCAGTAAAGAAAACATCAAGTTTATAAAAAAATGATACAATCATGTATGATTCTGTGTTCTCCAAGGTTCATGTTAGAAAGGGAAACTCGTAAAAAGGATAAAAATTTATCTAAATATACAGTCAAATAAAGTTCTCATTGACAGTAAAGGAGAAGAAAATTTAAAGTCGGCTAGGACCTATAAATAGATTTAGTTGTAGAATAAAACATGGAATATTCAATTTATTGATTTACCTACTTATATTAGAGAGACAGAATTTACAATAATCTGGAATTAGGGAAATAATTTAAAATGTTGTGAGGTTAGCATTAAATTGGTGTTTGTCCAAGAGTCAGAGGATACAGAGGGAGCTGGGCTGACAGAAATAAAATCTGTTTGAACACAAGTGAACGAGTGAATTCAGGAGGCGAGTTGGACAATCCTGCTCTGGTATCCCATAAAGCTCTGGATGTAGTTTAAGTTAAGCAATGCATTCCTTGGAGTGGCAAAAATCATAGTCATATAAAATTTATATGAAAATATTGTTATTGAACTCTTATGAACCGGCCCCCAGATTTGATGTACAAATGCTTGTTAACAAAGTGTGAAAGGCTAGGTTAAAGTATGACAGAGAATGAGGTTAAGGAGGGAAAAATGGGAAATTCTGCAATAGGAACAGATGGAAAATGGTGAGTTTAGCACTCTGGGAGCGTGAAGGCTCCTCCAGCCCAGCCTTCTGGTAAAAATGAATATTGACTATTAGAGACTTGCAATGGAGCATAGAAAGACCGAGCCATGTTGAGCTGATATAAACCAAAATAATAAAAAACTAATTAAAATAATACCAATAAACAATCAGAACACTTTTAAGGCCGCAATAACTTGCTTGTATATAGGACACACTATCTTGTATTTATTATTTAGGCTCTTGTATAGATTTGTTTCTATTTGCATTTATTATGGGCTGGATTATGTTTATATCCTCATTTATGTATAAATTATAATTCCAGTGGATATAAAATCTATGAATTAATCTTAATGCTACTGAAATAAATTATCCTGGGTGGGCTAGATATATAAGAAAACAATATAAATTCATCTAAATTCAATTATTAAACAAAGGGAATATTGTATTTAATTAGAAAATTGAATCAATTTACTTACATTCATCCTTATCTGTCATAATTTTAGAGATGATAAATCTCTCCCTCTTACACTGTATTGTTATACACAGTCAGAAAGAAGAAAATAATATCTCTTCCATTTTGCAATTCCTGTTTGATTTTTTTCTCTGCTGTGGATGAGCTAATTACTAATCAGAACTAGTGTAATAAACTGAGGTAAAAGGAAGGCATTTTTATACAATAGAAAAGGATAGCGTTGTCAAAATGTGGATTAGACTTTGACTAACTGATACAGATATTTAGCCAGGACTTCAAATAATTCAGTAGCTTAACTTCCTTCAAAGTTTAGAGAAAACTTGTTTGGATATTTCTTAATTTTAAATTTAAAAAATATTGTGAATTTAGTAAATGTAACTATTTTTGAAGATTTTTTTTAAGGTCTAACATTTTAAATTTATTTCTGTTACTCATCCCAATTTATAGTGGATAAGTGGGAAACAAAACAAAGAATATGAAATTTAAGATACCTAATCCAGCTTTTGGGGCCTTACTTAATCATTAGAGTCCAGTGCAAAGTCGGCTCCTTCTGAAATGGACTTTAATTTGGGTTTGATGGACTAATTTTTTTTTTTTCTAAGGAAGACTTAGGGCACTTAGGGTACAGTAATTAAAAAAAATGGAGGATTTATTTTGATGCTGCAAGATCTCATAAAGGCTTATTCAAACCAGAGTTCAAATTGCAGCCGGTCCCGTTCCTTGGAGCTTTTTAAGTCAGGAAGAACTCCTAAGTTTTACACTCTCGGTTTTTGTGAAGCTCATTATCCCAAATGGGTCAACCTGAAAGTCACCATAGTAAAAGCTTGTTATATTTGGCTGGGATCTGCAATTGTCAGGAGTCAATCCAAAATTCGGGGAAGTAATGGATTTTCATCAAGTCAGTATAAATTAATATGGACTAGGTCTGTCACACTTCAGCCTACAATGACCTTTCTTTACATGTGTGAGCATTCCCTTTCTGAATTCGATTACCAAGATATCTATTTCTTAAGCCCTACAAAGTACTTTTCTTGGAAAAATACCTTGCCTGTCAATTTTTCAACCAGTGATTATAAGTAGTCATGGTAAATCCTGCAAACCATACTGAGACTAATCCTGGGAGAGAAAGACCTGTGCCAGTGTTAGGAGCACAGGTACCCAGTTTTTCCAAAGAAACGCAATTATAGTTAAGTATTTAAATAATACATGAATATTGAAAAAGATGCAGTAAGTTTAGGGAGTTTCTTTGCATTACATTTCCTGAGAAACTATCGGGCTAATTTCCACCCAAATTTATCATCACGTATAAAATTACCGCAGTTAGGAAAATTGCTGTTTGATGTATAAAGGAGTGAATTGTTCTTCTGAAAGGAAGATATTATAGGGCTTGGCAGTTGTTATATTAGGGTTTATGAACTGTGAATGTTCTACAATGTTCTCCTGTACCTCGTGGGCCTGAACTGTTGATATATCTCCGAATGAATCTTGTAAACGGTGTTCCCGTGGGTGCACTCCAATTTTGGAACCTTTGTTACAGCAAATGGAATAAAGGGTTTGATAATCAAGTAACATAAAATGCACCCTGTAGCATGAAAATTACACCACTTCTGTTTCTCTAGATTCACTCTAAAAATATTTGATTGGCGCCACACACTTTGTTTGTGGTTACTGAGTTTTCTTACATTCGCTGGCATATGTGGAAAAGTGCTTTTGCAATACACTGCAGACTGTTCATTGATGCAAATGAATCTAAGGACAGTGTGAGATGTTGAAGCTGGTATTTCAATTGATTTGGCCAAAGTAATGTGTGTGTGTGTGTCACTATTTTGTGTATAGTTACACAAACACACAAAATGATAATGCAGCTAGACTCTCTTCTCTAATTAAGATGATTCTGTAGTTCCTTTTAAAAATGGAAGCTATACTAGCCTTTTTAAAATTTAATTTTAATGAAGGGAAAGGGGAATATGAGGAGGATAAAAACCACATTAGTGATTAGAAGCGTTGGCCAAGCTGTAAGAAATTCAGGTTCTGTGTCCTGTTCTGCATGACTGTGTTGGGATCCAAACCATCTGCTTTCCAGGAAGAGGCTTTTGCCACTGGCTGTTGTAGTCCTGGGCACAAGGACACTCCACTTTGTAGCTAAAGCTTTTCCAGCACTGCAGAAGGCACACAAAGTACAGGGCTGGTAAAGGCAGGAGACAGGGTCTCAGTTCTCTGATGCAGTGGTGATCATATTTGATGCCTTCCAAGCTGCAAGAGCTGCTGCTGAAAGTTCAGTCTTAAAGGCAAGGCCACTCCTGTTCTGGCATAATATTAGAGCTGGGCACCGAACCCTCAGAGGGTGATGGTGGTGCTGGGCTAAAAACATTGAGGGTTTCTTACTGTTGAAAACGTGGGTGCAATGTGACCTGAGGAGTCACACTTCTGTTCTCCAGTGCCTACATTTTATTCTTCTCCTGCTTTTTACACTTGCATCCTTTGGCAGGTGATGGCTTTGGGGATTTGCCAAAAATCATGCAGAAAACTCTAATGAAGAAGGAAAACTGAGCCAAAGCCACCATCTCTCAGACCGGGGACATAATTAGCAAATCATCCTATGGCCCTGCTGTTCTGTTCTGGATGGTCCCAGTGAAGAGGATCAGGTTTGTTTGTAAGTTATCCTCTCCATGACAGATCTCAGGGACTCTGCAATGGAGAACTTTAAAAGGCTTAATTAGGACCCACTGGTGTGCCCAGGCAGCTGTTTACAAACAGGTGTGGTAAGAATCTGCAAGCCCAACAGGGCACAGAAGCCTGTAGGCTTCTGACAGCTGTCTTGGAGTGGTTATAGCCATGGGGACTGGAAAAATAAAATTCAAATGTGCTCTGCAGTCTGAGTCACCTGCCTCAAGAGTGGTACTCTCCCAGTGTGATAGTCTTCAAATATGTGTCACACATTTTTCCTTTCCCTGCAAAATCTCTTCTTTGTTCATCCATCACTCCAAACTGACTATGGAGTTTGAGTTTCCACATCCACTGCTGCACCAATTCAACTTGTGTGGATGTTGTAACATAGTTAAGAAATATGAAACACTGAGACAGCTGAGAGCCTGTAAGTGTCTCTAAGAAATGAGTCTTTAAAGCTCATCTCCTCCTGCCAGCTGAGAAGGGTGGGGTGAGAGCATGAGGTGTAATTTCAGCTCTTAATTTCATAGTACATCAGGTGTGAATAATAAGGCAACATTAATTCTTCTGTTTCTCAGCTTTGGAACACTTGACTTTATAAACTTATATTCTTAACGTTTCTTAATCAAAAATTTGATGTAATTTTGGCATAATGCTGTTTTCTATTGACACTGGGAGAACTCACGGACTCACTCTAATGCAGGTGGGTAAGCTCACACCTTTGCAGAGTCACCCGAGAGTAAGCGACCTTATTAACGAATTCAAGAGTAATGATGCTGTTCATTGGTGTTCCAACAGGCATTGAGGTGTCAGCAGTGTTGGGAATCTCATGATATATGTCTGGAACAGCCTGTTCTTACAGTTTTAAGAGGCATGAGCTGGCAAGCATCTATTTGCCTCTGGTGCTTTGTGCTGGAGCAGTCAGGCTCTCCTCAAACCTTTGGGTGCTGCTCCTGGGAAACTCTTCCCTGCACGCAGCAAAGGTGCAGCAGCCAGTCGTGCTCTGCTGCATTCCAGGAGTGCTGCCCCAGCCCAAAATAGAAAGCCCTGACAACCAAGGGTGAGAACTTTGTTTTGTAAATCAAAGAAAAGTGTTAGTTACAAAGCTGCGGGAGGCCGCAGAAAAAGACTTATTTAGCAGTAGGTCTGTCCTGGAGCATAAAGAAATTATACACACAGTTCATAGAGTGCAGGTTATAAATGTGCAGGTTTTAGATCTGCTTCTGTTCTTCACATCAAGAAGTTCAGTGCAAACCCAAGCAATGCTGAAAGCAATACTGCTCTGAAGTGCCTCTGACTGAAGGGGCCACAATTTGCCCGCAGTTACCTTTAGCTAAGCACGGATCTAAATGAAATTCTTGCAGCTGACCCTCCTTGTATTTGCAAAAAGTTCAGCTGAGTTGTGGCTTTCAATGTGCCCCACAGCTCCCATCTCACCCTCTGCCTGCTGTGGCTGCACCTTTTGAGTTTACCTGTGCGTTTGCGGCTGGAGAACTTCAGAAGACAAAAAGTTAATATGATACAAATTTAGGGCCACATGCTTGCACTGTGAAGGCAGATTAATCAGCCTCTTAACATCCTGTATTTCCCCTGGCAAGTGATGACATTATGCTTCAATCACATCAACCTTTTTTTAACACTGCCCTCAAGAAAGATTTGGAGAAGATAAACATTTCCCGTAACATTTTTTCCCCCCCGACTTGCGGCAGCCATGTATGATTTATCTTTTAATGTGTTAAGGCCAGCTCGGTACTCCCTGCCCAAGGTAATCTCTCATTGACTCCACTGGGAGATTTTCTCAGGGTAAGAACATTAAACAGAACACTGATTTTATTTTATTTTTAATGTGCTTCTGACAAATTTTTTAATTTTGCCTCTCTTTTTTCATTTTCATTTCTCTCCATGATGCAGTAGAGATAATTTATTGGGATATACTTTCAACACTATTGTTTCAGCCATGCTTTAACACCTGCCATGGATGATAAATATGCCATGCACTGGTATAACTTGAAATGTGATTCTTTCTCCTATGATTTGCTTCTAACTTTATTTTTAGATGGAGGTATTTGTGCATAGAGACTGAATTGTGTAATTTTTAATTGGCAGCATTGCTGTTATCAATGATTTCTTCTTCATGCACATTGGCACTTCAAATATTTTCTTCAAATCCATCCCTTTTTGCTACAAAGGCGATTTGACAGTGACTTGGTTTAAGAAATTGAAAGCCTATATAAAGCTTGCCTTAATAATGTAGACTATGGAAGGTAAAAAGTTATTACACTCTTCTGTTTATACTGTGGAGACAACCCTAAATTTTATCATCTATTTGCTAACTTTAAATTCCACTCTTGAAAAAGCTTGTGTTTATGAATACCTTTAATAACAAAAAAAGAATACATGAATTTGGCACTACTATTACGCTATTAAAAAGGTTTATGAAATGAGGCCCTGTATTAAGATACTGTAGAGAAATTAGATTTTAATTGGCAGTGTTCTTTTATTTTACTCATTATGGTAGCTGTCATAATTAGAGGCCGTGTTGGAAAACATTTTTTGTTTACATTTTATGAATAAGTTTTGATTTTCTTTTTAGGTGACATGATCCATTTAGAGCAGTTCCCCTAATGATTTTATGAGGCTTTTGAACCTTTTTTCCTCCTTATTTTTAGCTACTGACATGTAACCAATTTCAGGATCAAGAGACAGTTTTGCTTAGGGCATGGGTTATGAAGCACAGTGACCTTGTCCTCTTCAAGTTTTCACCAGGGTGGTTAAAATTTGCATCTCCCAACTTATAACAGCTCAGCTGTGAGCTTTGCCATCCAGTGGTATTTGACATAAGGAACGGTGTCATTGGTTTTGTTTTACCCTGGGTTAAATAGAGAATCAGAGAAGTGAATACTGACAGTAGCAAAGTGTTGAAGAAACGATGTCATTGATGCTTTCCTCAGCTTCCTCTGCTATCCCTGAGTGGAAAGAGTTGGGGGCAGCAGGATAACACACGGAGAGGTCAGGACATTTCTGTTTGCCCTGGGGAGCCAGTCATGCTGCTTAGACTCGTTTTTCAGCTTTCAGTGTCAACCAGCTGTAACCCTGTGGTAAGGTGATGTCTCATTTCTCTCTGTCTGGTTTTGGTGTCTAAGATCCCTTATGGAGCTGCACACACGGCTGGAAGATGTCCCAGCACTGTTCTGCAGTCACTGTGCTTCAACAAATCACGGAATCACAGAATCAAATAGGTTGGAACTTTGTTGGTGTTTGGCACATGGCGTGGTGGCAGTGGAGTCACTTGACAGGCCTGTTGCTTCATTAGTTTCAAATCTCAGGGAAGGCTTCAGGGTAGACATGCTGCTTTCATAGATGAAGATGTCTCACACAAATAAACCCTGAATTCTGGCACCACAGCTGAGTCTGGATCTCCATCCAGGCTGGCCAGGTTGCAAAGCCCTGCTATGAAACCAACCCTGCAGCCCTGCATGGCTCCAACATCCAGACTCTCGCTTGGGTCCATCTGCTTCGTTTGTGTTTTGTTTGTATTTTGATTATCCCCTCATCCCATTTACTTACTAGCAGAAATGGTTGTCCTGCCCTGGAAATTTTGGGGCCAGATGCAGCTTCTGAAGAATAGCCAGGAATAGCAAAGTGGGCCAGTCCTTGGGAGCCTTGCCCATCTTGCAGGTAGCATTGTCTGCCTCAGTCTGAGACTTTAGTAATAGAAATAAGGGGAAGTAGCAGAAATAGATTAATATCTACTGGCGTCAAGCTCAAAACAATAGTTTTGTCCCTGAGTTGATGGGTTTCCAGGCCTCCTCAGGCAAGAGTGTGGTTTTTTTCACAGTTTGGTACCTTCTTGTGTGAGGCTTATCTACAAAGTAGTCACATTTCTGACCTGCTTAGTAGCAATTATTCTCCCTTCCTCGTGTCAGCTCTAAGTATACCCAATACATATGAACACAGCCAATGCAAAGTGGCAGAAGGTATTAAAATCATGCTTAAAATTGCTGCCACCATGTTTACTTCACTCACAGTAGAGGAGGGGGTTTCTAGAAACGTTTCTTTTCTGTGCTTGCACTCATTGCAATGCAGACTGAATGCTTCTGCATAAACAATTAATCTGACTTCTTTGCATCAAGCACCCTTTTGATAAATACTGCTGTTGCAACTTGTTTGCACAAGGTGAAGACCTATCGCTTAAAAACATTTACTTGATATATTTACATATAATTCTGCATTCTCTCAAGACCTGTTGGCAGCATTTAGTTATTCTACAATGTCAGCTGTTACAAGGTTGTGAGTTTCTTGGCTCCTCAGCGTTGCATAGAAACAAAGCACTTGCAGACACTTTGCCATTTGGCTGTAATGTTGCTTTCCATTTAACAAAAAAAGCAATTCTTGGATGTCATGTGAGCATCAGTGTCAGATTTCTGAGTGATTAGATCCGTGGTACAGGTAGACGTAAAACTGTTGCTGCTGCTGGTGTGTATTAAACCTTTAGTAAGGTCTTTGATGTTCTACCTGAGTGCTTGCAAACTGTTGCCACCTTAGTCTGTCAGCATTTTTGATGTTCCAAAATGTGAAAACGATAACCACGTGTCATTAGCAACCTGTTGCTGCTCCAAGACAAAAGGCAGTGGTGGCAGCAGCAATGTTAGCAGCCACACTGCTGTCCTAGAGACCCCTTACCTGAGCTGTGCTGTGCACAAGGGTTTGTCCTGCCACCCATTAAAATAATTAATCAGCAAAATGCCATGTTAATGAGGACTTCAGAGATGTCTAGATGGGTCCATGAAAATGATCCTTTATACCTGAGGCCAGATTCTGTTCTCCAGAGAAATTCTGTTGGCTTCAGTTGCATTATTCCCAACAACAGCGTGTGAATACAATCAGGAGCAGGTCTGTAAAACTGAGGGAAAGTATCATACGAATGAGTGATTTTTAGAATGATTGTTAGATTGATCTGAGGGAGGGGAATTGCAGTTGGTAAGAAGTAACTTATATAGGGAGGTGATTGCAACTAAATAATCTGTCACTGAAATGTAAGTGGGCCTGGATGATAGCTGGGGAAAGCAAAACCCTCTAAATGTTGATAGGAAAGTACTTGGAAGCAAAGTGCTTAGTAACAATCAGAAGAGATGACAGATTGTATTATTGCACAACAATAAGTCTTCAAGGTATTAGAGGTATCAATTTACAGCCCTTTCTATACCATCATTACCTGCCACAGTCTGACTCTAATCACAGCAATAGAAACCAGGGGAGCTCCATGGTTGTTTGTGACTTTCTCTGAATATTTATGAAGGTTATAAATGAAATCAGAATCTTGCTCTCTGTTCTTAGCCCATCTGTATAACCATGAAGGCCAAATGAAGCTTTTAGTCATTATACTTAATTGGATGAATGGCCTTCAAAGCTGTCAATAAGTGGTGTGTTCACAGTAAGGTAATTAATAACGCTATTTCCTTTTGGAAGACATATCATTAGCCATTATTTCTCGAGATACAACACTGATGTCTTTATTCAAGGAGGTAATTGGAGGTTACCCACCAATTCCCCACCAGTGACATCATCTTTGCAAACTGAATCTCACAATCTGTCACTTCTGAATTCATAATTAGGATATTTTTCTAATAGCAAGTGAATGTTATTGAAAGAAATACCTACTTTGTCGTTACAGGAATAAGCACAGCCGTCCTGAAGAGTGAGGGGCTTGTAACACAAATAAGGCCTGTGAGTTGTTAGACTGAACATCTGGGGCCTTCAGAATGACTGTGTTGAAGGAACCAGCAAAAGTCAGAAAGCCAAACCATCAGCTCTATCACAACCAGTGTGTCACCAACAATTTTGATGGTACACTTGAACAGACGTGCTGCAAATATTCTCTGCTGCAGAATTTATTTGCTAATTCAGAGTATTTTATGGTAACAGATAAAGAGGTTCTGTTAGATTGCCTCTGCTCAGAAAAGATATCTTATAATACACCCCACAGAATGAATGTCCCTTTCCACCTCTTGATTAGCTAATATCCTATGCAGTGTAGCTGATTCCTGACCCTAACCTGAGAGGTCAGAAACATGGATAGCAGTGCACTTTGGTGCCATTTATTTGTTCATCCTATTTTAAAATGCACGTGTACAAATAGCAAGAATCCTTCACCAAGAGTTGAACATTCCTTGCTGGTGTTGTAAGGCTATACAGGTAAATCACATCTATTTATGTCAGTGTGAAATCCTAAAGTACAGACATAGTTTTCAGCTGTTTCAGAGAATTATTTTTCTTCTTGCACCAGCCATGTGGGTTCTTCAGTACCTTGGGAATTTTGTGAAGGTATAAGTGACAGCGTGGTTTGTGCACTGACTTTGATCTGCAGACTTCAAACAAGTACACTCTGCCAGTGTTTGTCACAGGCCCAAAATTCTAGCAGGAGCTGGAGCCCATTCTGCATCCAACCCCTGGGAAATTGATTCTGGTTTTACATCCACATCTTACCAAGAGCAGGAAGACATTTAACGTGATTTCTGCTTCCCTGATCCTCACTGTTTGTTTAATCTTGAGTCACCTGTCACATGCACTGTCTCCCTGCACCTTGGCTCTATGTTTTGGAAGTGAGCTGGCCTTCACTACACCTCGTGTACTCAAAAGAATTCTCGATGTACATGAAGGGTTGCAAAGGACTTCACAGAGAGGGCTAGCAGCAGTATGGCTAATCACCAAACAGCTTTGGAACATGTCATCTGGAGCACGTTCTGAGCAAAAATAGTGTTCATGGCTTTGGTATTCTTGACCCAGGATGGGAAGATTACTCCTTATTTTACCTGTATTGCTTTGCAACACTGACAAGAGCTGTCAGGAGACCATGGCGTAGTGGAAACTCTCTGGAATTTCTTTCTTGGTGGTTTAAAGATATGGTGCTAAGCAGTTTCTTCTGGTAAAATATTTTAAGTGGTGACATAATTTCCTTCAAATAACTATCATTTTCAAACCTAATAAAAGTGAGAGCTTTATGGCCTGTGTTAACTCAAACAGCCCTTTGGAGAATGTCTGACATTTTATGAATACTTATTGTCTTGCTTTTCTACCTGCTCTTAAATAATGAAAAACCTAACACCTGGAAACATGGAACTATGTTGAGAAGGAAGGTCTAACACTTAGCACTGCCTTGAATGTCAGGCATCAGAATTTCTCATTTGTAAACAACATTATTCTTACAGGGCTTGCAAGTATCAGGAAAACTTTATCTCAAAGCCGCTGCAGGAAATGTTCAGGATTCAGTGGGTGGGTGCACTCTGACTGATGAAATACTGGAAAAATTTACCTCCCTATGCTGGAAATTTAGGTCTTGAAAAGCCATAGGCAGCATGGTTGCAAATGGCTCTTGCAGAAGCACAGTGTGAAAGATTGCATAAAATTCTCTCATGGGAATGAATTGGTATTTCAAATACAATACAATAAAAATTGAGTTCAGTGTCTGATCTCCTTTTACTTAGCTGACCATATTTGCTATCTGACTTGCTATGTGGAAAAGATGTCACCTTTCTTTCCCCCAACAATCTCATCTCTCTTTAATATTTTTTTTTTCTTGCAAACTTGTAATATTTACCTATTTAAAAATTCAGGAAGAATGCTAGAACACAGGTGCTTTTAAAAAGCAACATTTATGTAAAACTTCTCGATTTATTAAGCAGAATGAAGGTGGATTTTTAATGCTAATTTTTTGAATGTATGACAAATTGTAGTGCAAACTTGCAGAACAATTAAGACATAATTACTGAGAAGTGAAAGTCTGGCAATAAAACTTCTTTGAATTTTGCATTTTTGATACACAAAGTTGAATCCTGGAAATCTTTCTTTGGTAGAAATACTTGTGCAATAAAAGACAGTTCAATAAATGTCCCTTTATCCAAATGCATTTCGCAGATGATAGGGAAGATAAAATGATCAAGCCCAGAAGTGTTTTATTTTCAAGAATAAAGTGACTGTTGAATGAGGATGGGTTTGCAGAGCTGTACTGAGAGAGCCTGCAGTCAGAGCTCACTGGGGAGATGGAGCCTGGGGCTGAAGCATACAGAACTCCTCTGGGTCCAGGTGGGAGTGGAAAATGTTCCTTTTGGTTGTGCCCCTGGAGGCACAGCCCATCACTGCAGGACTTGTTCTCCCATTGCTACTCAGGGACTTGTGTACATCACAGACAGAACTAAGGACCAAGGCCCTCATGACCCTTTACCTCCTGGTCTTGCCCAGCTGAATTAGCAGGATCACAGGGGAAGCTCGTCATGATTCCTGAAGCAGAGCTTGTCACAGGGCAGTAAATCACTGCCATGATGCACTGTCGGGTTTTTCTGGCATGATGCAATTAATTCTTGGTAAAGAACCTCTAAGACTGTCTTAAAATCAAGGTACGGTAATGTGTAACAAAGACTTTTACTTGTCAAAGAGTACTTACAAGACTAAACATTGGGGACCACGCCCTTCCCTCCAAACCACAAACATCTCTGTGGCCGGAGATGCCAAGGTGTGTTGCAGCCCTACTTCATTAAATCAGTCAGAAAATCTTACTCGGCCTCTCAGGAGAGGATGTGGGCATTATTGCTCAATAGCACAACTGAAAACACTGGCCCCAGGCGCCGAAGTGAAGCAACTGGATGTTGTTTTGCACAATCTCAGTCTGTGCTTGCAGATGGCTTCATGCAACAGTAGCTGTCCCAGGACGATAGGCATGACTTGTGTCTTATATGCCTATAAACCCATCAGTTGAAGGAGTTATTAATGATCATGACCCATCATTATCAGCAATCTGCTGGATGCTCAGTCCATTGATTACGCTCAAGAACCTCTTGGAGAGGTGTAAAGCAGGAGCACAGTCACTGTTGCATAATGAAACGATTATGTAATGAATGTGTAATTATGTAATGCATAAATAACGTTAAATGTTGCCAAATGTTAACTGTATGAATCACTAGAGGGCAGATTATAATTCCTGCTGGGTCCTTCTCTGCTCGCTGCCTGTGGCACAGGGAGGCAACAGGGGGAACAGGTGGGGAACAGAGGGACCAATGCTCAGCCCTCCCCAACACAACCAGCAAGAGCGGGGACAGGGACACGCAGCCCAAGGTCAGCAAGTCAGGTGGAGGCTGCATCCTTCTCTTGAAACAGAGGGGAACCCTCTGACTTTTGGCAGAAATCTGGTTTATCGCTGTTTATGGAAGTATAAGAATGTGGCTCTTTACCTTGTTTCCAATTTATGGCAGAATCAAAGCTCTGATCTAGTAATAGGAGTGTTTCTGGTAGTATAGCTAATATTATGCCAAAATGTTTGCAGGATCAAGGCATTTATGATTATTTTATAACCTGACTGGCATTTAAATAAGCACCATATCTCCTCCTTTTTGTTTTGTTTTTTTATTTGTCCTTTCAGAGTTTATGCAAACATGTATATTAGCGTAAATTTTCCTCAGTAGCAATTTATAAGAATTTATACTTTAAGCTCACTTGAACCCCATACCCCACTTTTAGGCTTGGTTTTGGTGTTGTCATAAAGCCATCCTACCTATCCACAGCCAGAACAACCATGGGGGATCTGCTGTGTGCTATTTAACTGAAACAAACCAAAACAGAGTTGAATGAAGTTTGAGATCAAGACAGCTCTCGTCTTTTCCTCCAAACGGTGGCATAATGATAAAATCAGTAACGTTTCAATTCTTTGGATTTTTAAAGTAGAGAGAGACTAAATATAGACATGGAGGCCTCTCGCTCAACCTGCTGACCCTGAACCAAGTGACTGCAGGTTACACTGACAAGAGCCCCATTGTCCTTTTCATTAATCAAACCCACTGAGCCAGGTAAATCTTTAAACAAGATGAATGGGCAGCATTTTTAAAAAGTAAAATAATTCACTAGGCTTTGGGTGTGTTTCTCTTTAATTAGTTTGATGAGCACAAAGTCTGAAGCCTTGTCAAACACCCAGTATTAACTTCTGATGCTGACCTAGAAAAGGAGCGTTGCGGAGGTAAGAAAATGGGCAGGTGAAACTAAGTGAATAAGAGATCTTTTTTGTGAAGGCCTTTTGCCAGATGAAAAGAATCATTACCACAATGATACTTCTAATTATACTGTCATTAGGGTACTAGTGCAGGTTCCTATGGTGCATGAAGCTTTCCCTCTTTCAACAACTTGATCCAAAAAGGGTAAAATACAGGTATTAACCCTTTCACGGGGAATACAGCTGAATATTTAGGCAAGCTAAAAGAACATACTTTATTTTATAATCAAGTCATAATATCGTTGACATTTCTGGAAAATTCACAAGGTGTTTTTTGTTTTAAGTTTAAAGTAGTAAACAATACAGAAAAGTAAATTACCTGGCCACTGTGCATTCTTGCCAGAGGCCAAAGATCAAGAAATGACGACGTGTGTTTCTCAAGGTAGCCAAATGGGAACAAAAATGTGCTTTATGGTTGATCTAATTGTTGCCTGACTGGAAAATGTGAGGTGAAGTTTCTGGCACTGAGTTGCCCAAACCATTGGAAGAAGCCAAGAGCAGATAATGTACTGGGCTGCAGAAAACAGAGCTGTTCAAGGTCACTTTCAACTTGTGAAGCAGCTGTTTAATCTATAAGATGAAAAATACTTGCATTTTTTTGTAGCTTGCAAGCTGCAGATGATGCTATAGCATAACCTCAAGGCTTCCTCTTGACTTTGGAGGACTGGATATTCACCTCCTGTATCCAAAATGGATACAAAATCACAAGCAACCCAGGTGTTAAAAATTAGGTCTCTTAGATGTTTTCATAAAAAACCCCCTACCTAGTGCTTAAACGGTCCTAGACTTCGGATCCCAGGTCCAAGTTGACTCAGCACCCTTGTCTGAAATTTGCTCTGTCCAGGGCAAACAGTGGATCTCTCACTGTTCTGGATGGATTTTAGCTCATATTTTGTTCTTCAGGAGCTGATGGTGGGACCATAGCCTGTTCTGGCAGTGTGGAACAAAATCATGTCATCTTCAAGGTAACTCGAGCAGGGGACTTGGACCCTTTGGGTTCCACATGTACAGAGTTACTCAGAGTGTTGGGTAGGTTGGAGCTCTGCCATCAGGTGTCCCCAGTCAGGGGCTGCTCCAGGAGATCCAGAATTAGAAGCCTATCATCAAAGCAAAGGGAGAGATGCCTAGAGGAAGGAAACTTGGAGCTCTGAATTATCCCTGAGGCAGATGTCCTAAATGCCGGGATGAAATGCGAGTTTGCAGTGGAAGGAATTGAGCAAGGCCAGCAGATCAGAAACCACAGCAGCAAAACACATAAAGGCAAAAGGAGAACGGGCAGCTAGGAAGGGAGATAAATTTCCACAAAATGGGGGGAAAATAACTCCATTCATGTATCCCTGACTTTTTGTGATGCTCAGCCAGCAACGCTGCAGTTCCGTGATACAGCTCATGACAGTTTAAAGAGAGGACGGGGCTATGGAGGTTTTGTGAATCCCAGAAGCTCCTCTTTGATGAATAAGTAGTTATTAGCTCTTTTGAGACTGGGTACCATTTGTATAATTGGTGAGTGGACTGTGACCTGAAGTACTGATAAACTGGAGGGAAATAATTCAGAATTCTTTTCAGTTTTACTCCATACTGCTTTTGTTTCATGTTCACACAACTCAATCTAAAACATGAATCATTATTTTCATAAAAGAAATCATAATAGGCATAATTTGAAGGAAAAAAAGTAGTAATACTTGTTAATATGAGCAGAATTCAATTAATAAAACACCAAACCACATACTGTGGCTGATTTGTTTCTAAAATATCCTCTTTTCTATTTTAATAGGCAAATATGTTGTCTGTTGTGGTCAGTCTTTTAAAAAGACAGCAGGGTTTGTGCTTTCTGCCCCATTTTTGTAATCTTTGGGATTATCCACAACTTAAAAACAAAGGGCCTGGTCCTCTATGCCTGAAACTGGTGGGAGTTCTGTCTAAAATCACGTGTGACTTCATTTATGGTCATAAAGCAGTACTGGTTTAAGTGATGTTGCAACACTGCCTGGCATGTACAGAAAAGAGACCTTTTCACAGGACATTAAAAGAAAAAAATCTGGGAAACTTACTCCAGTTCTAGCCTTTTGCAAACGGATTTCCAAGTGGAGGAACTGCAATACTGCATTCAGCATGAACTGTAAAATTACCTCAGTTATCTCCTGCCCCGTTATTTGTTCCTGTTTCGTTACTAAATGCAAAATGTTTTCAAATTTCTTAGACAGTGTTTGTCTTTGTTAACATTTATGGGGCCTCTACTGTATATAATCTCTCCACAAAAATAAGTTTAATAAAGAACACTCAGATTTTTTAGATTTTCCTATAACACCTGTTCAGCTGATGCTTATAGATTTTTAGGTGATTATCCTCTAATTTTTTAAGTGAAAAGGGGATATGAAACTTATTTTTGACATAATTAGAAACCAAAAATGTAAGTTTGCTCACTGAAAACTATATCTTGGAGTTCTTTTGCAATACAAGTTAATTAACTGGATTTAGATATTTGCAAGATGATATATTTAATGGGATTACTGCTCATATAATGTTCTCAGTGACTGATTTGGAATCCAAGCTCGGGGAACAGAATACTGAATTTCCAGCTCTTTGAGAGTTAATGTTGTGTTAAGAGAAAGTACAATTTGAACCTTATTGTTGATGAATAGCGAGGTTATTCTGGTGAAATGGAGCCGGAGCCGACAAGGGCTGCACGAGGCAGATGCGGGAGCAGGAGCGCGCGGAGAGCGACATTCCTGCCGGGGCTCGGGGCACAGGGACACCCACACCTGAACTCCTGGCAAGTTCAAGGCAGTTGCAGATCTCAGCCAAGCATAATGGCCCTTTATTCATCCCCTGTCTCCCAGGTAGGATCAATTAGATGCTCTGGTCTGCGGGCTTAAAAATAAACACTCGTGTTTTCATTTGTGTTTAGAATGGAAATGAAGATGCATTTCTTTGCTGCCTGCTCCTGTCGTGGTTTGAAACTGCTGTTGTTTCATTCTTTCAAAATATTGTCTTTTTAATTAAAAAAAAAAAAACAGGAGGTGGGGGGGGGAAGTTAAATGATAACTTCCTATGGCAAAAAAAATACAGCAGCCCTGACAAAGAATATTTCCATGTGCCAATATATCCCACATTAGTGTCTATCTTCTTTTTAAGGCAAATATATTTCTATGTGTCAATTTGGTTCACTATAATGTTAGAGTTTTGCTCCCAGCACAGGATTTCTCTAATGAATATGATAATTTAAATCTCTTGATCAGAGTACTACTTTTTAAAGAAATTTGAACATTTTTTGTTTAAATGCTATTAAGTGTTTCAATATTAGCTCAGTCAAATAACTGTTAGATTGGGGAATCTCATTTTAGTGGATGGCTGTGTAACTCTACAGTTCTTCTATACTGTAATATTTTTTAAAAGTAATTAATAAGTAAAATAATAATTCATGTTCAACCAGCATCGATTTTAAAACTTAACCAGTGTTCAAAAGCTCCAGTGAATTCAAATATCTCAACATTTTTATTTGTGAGACTAATTTTAATTTTAAGCTTGGCTAAAATGAAGTCTAAAAGAATTAACTGGATAAGATCATTCAGTTCACAGTGGCTTACCAGTGTCCATGCTGGAGTGCAGACAAAAATCCCACAAAGAGAGGGACTTACATATCTGCCTTTTCCCCACGTCAGAGCTAAAATACCTTTGGAAATGATATGGTTTTGGTTTGTCTGTGTTTTCTTTTCACCAGTTTTTGCTAATTTCATATTACATACTTTGCCTTTAACATAAAAGCCTGGGTTTAGATGTGGTTATGTGCTCTGGTGAGGGGGTTTCAGTGACACAGATGAGGAACAGAGTGAACTTACCTCACTTTGCAAAGTCAAATGTGAGCGGCCAACCAGAGTCGTGCCAAGGCAGCCTTGAAGTCTAGAGTTTTACATGATTATTAGGTTATAAGTGTTTCATTCTAAACATTTTAGTACTTGAATAACCAGCTCTTACTAAGCTAAATTTAGATCTGTTCTATTTATGAATGCATGAAAATAGGCCTGTTTATTTTTCATGATTTGTCTGTAGTCAAGACAACTGCGAAATGTGCCCTGCACTACAGGGCAATCACCAAATAGACCACAATAAATTAATAGCTTACAGAAACCTCTTAAAATATTCTAAGCTCATGTATTTGTGAAGAGTTTGGGATCTTAAAATATGATATTCTGTGATTTACTAGCAAAGGAATTTGAATTGCCCCATTGTATTCCTGTCCTGCAGCATGGTGTTCTTACTGCTCGCCAGGGCTGTCACTGGTGCAAGCCCAGATACTGCATTTCCTTGACTGAACACCAATGCCACTGTATGAGGGGGAATCCCTGAACTGAAAAGGAGGTTTTTTTCTCAGTTCTTCAAATTGTCTTCGATTTATCCCATGCATATCATCACTGTAGGCATCACAGGGAAAAATAAACATCACTCAACAGCTTTTTTCCGAGCATCAGAGTAATTTGGGGAGTTTAAAAAGTCAGGATTTTCAAAACCCAGCTGGTTGTGGAAACAGCACAGCAATCTTGCACGTCCAGGAGTGGCAGTTGCAGTGAAAATGTGGAACATAAGGAACATTTTGGGTGGGCAGGGATCAGCAAATCCGCTGCCATTTGCTGAGGGCTCTGAAAAAGCACTTGTGGGGCTTTACTTTGGCTCTCAGTATGTTGAATTAGTGCTCTCCAGGATGGAGTTACAGCCACAGGCACAGATAGCAGGGAGATAATGAACTACTGCTTGGAAAAAGAAGGTGGTTTGACCAAGGTATGTGAATGAACAAGGCCAGGGACGGCGGGTCTGGTTTGACAGTGTCGATACCGGATGTGCTTGGGGAGTTTCTATCAGCTGAGACTAATACAGTTACTTGTGCAGAGTTATAATAGCAGGCAAAGACATATTGCAATTAAGTCCCATTAATTTGATTAGTCTATTGTTAAAGAGAAATGTAAAATGACATCAGACTGGAGAAGCTTTTAAGAGACCATGTACCAGATATGCTCTCTCAGAACACATCATTTATCAGAACTGATGTACTTTGCAAAGTCAGGTGTTGCCAGGATGCCTGAAAATGTTATGACAGTAAGAAAATATATCTTTTGGAATGAACTGATGAAGCTGTTTTGGCTTTTCAATTCCACTTTTAATTTTTTTTTTTCAGCATTCTCTTCCATTACAAGTTGAACTGAAACTAAGTCTAGCAAAGCATCTGAGTCTGAATTAGTGTAATAATTCTCCACTTACAGAAAGAACAGTAATTTCAAGCACATCTTGACAGATGTATTTTACAACTTTCTCCTATCTTACATCTTCAATCCACAGATAAGTGAGAAAAATACAGAGCTGTACTATTGTAAAGGCAACATCTGAAAGTACAAAAAAAAAGTCCTGCTTTATTAATCAAAGAACAATGTGATTCTGTACTAATAGCAGTTTGGAAAACACAAAATTAAGCTGGAGCATTTGTGAAATTATCATCCGTTACACATATTAATTGACAGTGCACTCCAGGAATTAATTGATCTGAGTGTGGATCTGGCAGTTATGGCAGATAGGAATGCTCTTCTCTGAGAAGAGGGAACATGCAGTGCTAGTGCAAGCTGACAGCATTCTCGGGCTCCTCAGTGAGTGGTAGGAATTGTTTTTCATACTCATCCTTTACCCTCGCAAGGAGCCACTGGAGATCCTTGGACCAGGCCTGGGAACAGTTTGGTGTTCACTGTCTCAATTTCAGCCCAAACAGAACATGCAAATGGAGGAGCTCATTGGGAATGCGTTTGGCAGCCCAGGGCAACCAGCTTTTCCCAAAATGAGAGCCTGTGGAAAGCAGTTTTCATCTTCCAAAGCCACTGGCGTTATGGACTACAGTGCAAATAAGTTTCCAAATAATGAACCTGCAGTTCAGTTTCTGGCCAAGGCGAACGAGCACACGTTAAGTCATTCAGAAAGGAGATGAAAAGCTCACATTCAGGATGCATTAATCTGAAAACAAGTGTACTTTTGTGTCTGGGGAGTATTATTTTCATTGCCATCAATTTAGAACATAGATAGACTGTGATTCTAGCTTCACTATCAGGTTGCCCCACAGGCTGAGACCCCTCCCCAGGCCACTCTATTTAATTTCGACTAATCTAAAGCTAAGTGAAACTTTTTACCCTCTCTGATTTCTTCTTATGATGGGGAACACTCTGATTTCCCCTTCCCCAGTGACCTGCTCGGAGTGGCTGGAGGAACAGGGGAAGGAGAGGTACACAGGAAAATGCCCCCAGGTAAGGGGAATTATTTGTGCCAGCTGACAGCCTGTGAACAGATGGATGGCAAAAGCCACTTCTTCCCTTGGAGTTTTTGTTAGTTTGACTTTTCCTTCACTTTTACACTGTCCTTTTGAAGGTAGCCCTTGGTACATGAATTTTTCAATGCATTGCAAGTACTGACAGATAAATCTACGGAGCAGAATGAAATCCAGTGCTTTTGCTGCTCTTACACCTTTCTTGTGCCCCTGCATTTGCAGTGAAATTTGACGTGGCAGGAATTGGGCCCTGTATTTTTCATGTTGGTTTCTTCGAGGGTTTCTTTTATTTTTCCTGAAATTAAATTCTCAGCAAAATGAAGGAAGGAGTCGGTAAAACAGGTGCCCCGAGGCAGATTCACTGAGGACAGTGTGCATCCCTCATCCTCAGCCTCTCTTTAGAAGGTTTCAATGCTGGAAAGGGAGAAGGGTTTGATGTGAGTGTGTAAGACTCTGCATGGACAGGCATAAGTTCAGAGCTGAGCCTTCATGTTCACTGAAACACGCGGTGAGCAGGATGTGGGGATGTCTCACAGTTGTTGAGACAGACTGATATAACTAATTCGACACCATTTGCAATCTTTTTTCTAGAAAATTTTCATTTCCTACTGCTGGGCAACTCCTTGTGAGATTTAATGGCATCAGTGTCTATATGAGAACCTGTTTTGGGCAGCATCTGATGTCAGGACAGCTTCGGTGACTTTGCTGCACCTTTTCTTCTTGTCCTTTGAAATTTACAGATTCATCCAGAGAAAGACTCTTGCTATAATTTATATAACTCCTCATAATTGAGGTTGGTATTACTACTATTATTATTATTACTATTATTATTATTATTATTTTCTTTGTTTGTTTTCCTTTTCTTTTTTTTTTTCTTTTGTTTTGTAACTCCAAAATTACTTTCTATGGATAAGCCAAGTGAAGAAAACAAATTCTGCCCAGTAATGATCCCAAAATGAGGATCACTCAGCAAGCAACACATAAAGAATCAGACTGTTATTTGATTTGGCCTCTCAATTTCTTGTTCAAAGAAGTAAGGAGAGGCAACTGCCTGTGACTCAATGTTTTACAAAGCAAAATTTTGGGAATCTGTTCACAGGCCTGTAAAAAGGATCTGCAGCAGTACTTATTTTAAATGTGTCAATTAGTAAATTGGGATTACTCTATCAATAACCTATAAATAAAATATAGTGAACAAGAAATAAAGGATAGTCTGAGTAGCGCTTGGAAAAAATGTTTAAACTGAAATGTTTAATTCTTAAAATGGAACGGTGTGGAAATATTCAGCAGGTCTAAAAATGAACTGCTTTTGTAAATTTTCCTGAAGTCTTTAGCTTCAGTGTTTCCATAAAAAAAGTGTTAGATGTGGTGAAGTTATTAAAGTGATTAGTTCTAATTGACCTTAGATCTTAGAGGGGAAGATATATTAAGGAAAGAAAGGTCCTAAATTTATCTCCTGGGTGCTGCTGGGCCTGATTATGTTTCTCATACACAATTGTGGTTTTCTGATTTAGACTCTCAATGCAAAAAAAAAAAAAATCAAGCAGAAAAAAAAATCTTACTTTTGTCTGGTGGCTCACAAAACTTGCACGAACAAGACTTTTATGTGTGTGAAACTGTCAAACTGGAGCCGGGGTCGGAACTCTCAAGGGGCTGAATATTGAGCAAAAGAGAGAAATGAAACAGCTGAGTTACTACACTGAGAAACATATGTGGTACATTTACACATTTACCAACATTCAAAAGATTTTCTGATATGTAGCTGCTCTCTTGAACATTATGTACGTGGTTGTCTGGAGTTGCACCAGAACTGCAGGACCTATTTTGGCTTCTCAGGCAAATTATACAGAGTTGCAAAGAAGTTTATAAATGAGTATTTATCCCTTAGAGAGAAACCTTTTTGGAGGAATTCTGACAGCCTAGTGGAGGAATAACAAGTCCTTTGGAAACTGTTTGCGTGTATGTGCCCAGGACTGCAAAGCAGTCTTTCTGAATTAGAGTATTTTTATTATGCTTTGTGTTAAAAAACCCCCAGAAATTATCTTGAAACAACAATAATGTTGTTGCACCTAGTAAAGCCAAGAAATTCAAGGTTATGGCTGACACTGATCCTAATTGATGGAGCTGACAGTTCTTACTCTAATCAACCACTTCACCACTACCACCTCAATCATCTGAAGTCTTTTATTTCATTGAATAATATGTGCTTAAATTAATCAGGCATGCTACCCTCACAAATCCTCCTGCATGTCCTCTCCACTCCTGGAGAAGTAAACAGACACCAAATAGTTCTTCCTGAGGAAAGATTGTCTTTTCCATGGCAGAAAACATAAATATTTCCTCCAAAATCAGGAGAATGAGATAGGTTAAATAGTGGTGTATTTGCAGAGATTTTGACCCTTTATCCTGAAATGGAGAGCTCTGCATGGCAGTAGGAAGTAACTAGGACTGCATAACTCTTCTCCCATTTCATTTTCCCAGGTGTATTTATTTGATCAGTGTTTCATATTTAAATATGCAGCACGTGCTTTATGTGGAGAGAAAACTGCGTTGTTAAATGGTGGCAGAAGAGAACTAGAGTCAGAAACAAAGGAAACAAATACACTTGAATTATGTTGCAGACAGCATGAAAGAAAAGGTCTATAAATACACACAGAAACGAGTCTGTCTAAAAAATGCGTTGAGGGTTGATAAAAACATCACTGACACCAAAGGAAATTGTTCACATTGGCTGTGGGTGAGCACTGAAATTCAGGTGCCACCAGCACCAGCTGCAGTTGGTGATTTCTATCCCCATCCCTCCTGCTGTCCACCACTGCAGCAGGATTCTGCAGCCTGGTTTGGAAACTCAGGGAAATCTCTTTTGTAACAGACAGAGGAGGCTCTGGAGCAACTTCTGCAGAGTCCAGTGCTCTGACTCCTGGAAGTGTCTCCCCCAGTCTGTACCAGGGGCATTTGGCCAGAACCAGGGTTCACCCTCCTGCTAAGTGCTCCCAAATGAGGCTTCCACCTTTCTGTGCCCCCATCCTATCTCCCTGTCCCCTCCTCCTCCACTGACTTTTCTCTGAGGGTCAAGATGACACATGAACCTTCTCTAACTGTGGCCTATCTCATTCCAAATGGACAGTTGGGTGTTGTTTCTGTATTCTTCCTATCTATCCTTTCTCTTTTTCTTTCAGGTTGCTCTATGTGTTGCTATCACATGGGATTTTTTCCCATAAATATTCTCTTTCAGCTCTTGATACCTCTTTTTGTTACCATAGTCATACGTTCTGCCCCTTCTCACAGCAATCTCCTGACCTTCAGGTAATATACAGTACTAAAATAGGTGAAGTCCTCTCTCTTTCCTCAGCCAGCACCCAGTTTCCAGCCCTGCTAATGTTGTGTGCCCAGGGTCAAGACAAGATGAGTTCCACAGAAAAGACATTCCTTTCTCTTTGGTAATTTAAGATGGAGATTGAGAGCCAAGGGTGCAGTTCTTCAAGAATAGCTCTTCGTGTAACAAATCCAGTTTGACTGTGAGGAGCACAGAGTAACCTTCCAGCATTTTGTCAGAGATTCAAAAGTATCCTGAAAGGGTGGAAATTATGCTTCTACAATCAAAGTCTTAAAATACAAGCAGCTGACTTTTTTCTTTTTTATTTTTTTCTTTACTTTGTCCATGTGGCATACAAAGGTGCAAATAAATAAAAATTGAGCTTGATGACTGAGTGGTATGACCCTGCTTCTTGCTTTTAACACAATTGAAACCAAAACCTAGAAACAGCTTAAAAGAGAAAGGCCTGAGGCTCACCACCTCATGGCTACAAACATCAAAGCTCTGCTGAGGCTGGAATTTTCACCACGGGAGAAATCCTGGAATTTCAAAACTCAAATACATGGTTGAAATACTGGTATCTGGTGAACGCCTGTTCAGGTCCCTCTGCTAAAAACGCCAATCCTGCTACTGCTAAATTCCACTCAAGTGTGTGGTCATACCTGCTTTTGGCTGAACTGTGTCCAAAGTAATTTTCTTCCACCAGGAAACAAAAATTTTCCATTATACCACTAGAGGATCAGGTCCCCATATATTTACATCTGCTTTATCATTTTACATAATACAGAAGTTTAGATATATCCAAGGGAAAACTTCATTTAAAAGTCTGAAAACAGCTTTAAATGATTTTTTTTTTTACTTGACTAGAAGTGTATGGATTTTTTAAAGTCCAAAAATATGTTTTACCGTTTTAGATAAAATTCCAGCTGTTGTAATGAAACAGGACAGTGAAGAATCCCTTCTTTAGCTGTCTTGCCCATCAAACTGTTACACAATGATGGAAATCCTATCATGACAGCTCCCAGTGGATGTATCCATGTGTCACAACTGGTGGTGTGTTAGTAAATACCATATTCAGGGTATTTTTTATTTTTTAAGAAGGTCCAAGAGGAAATGATGGAAATTATGTTTAGTCCTGAACTTAGCTTCACATTGTGGAAGAACGAAAATTAAAGCTCACCTAAACATAGAGGAAATGCAACCAATCACAGCTGAAGGATTAGTAAAAACTGTTAAAAATATTATATGGAAGTTTTAATTACACAGAAAAATTATAAAATGCCCAGTAATTACAGTATATTGATTCCATTTTTTTTTCTTGAAATGCTGAAACTATTTCAACACACACAGAATCAATAAACATAATTAAAAAATGAGCTCATCAAAACAGTAATTAAATGTACTTAACAGCTTTTGTGGCTTTTCTCCATATGGTTACTGTGGGAGTGTGAATCTGGCTTGCTAGATAAATGTAACAAAATAAAGTGAAAGCCTGGGAAAAGATTACTGTGGTATCATAAGCAAATACAATAAAGTCTAGCTCTATAATAAGTTCCAATAAATCAAAAAGTTGACAAAGGAAGCAGTGTTTACAATTATTAGAGAGAAATTCTGGAGGTTTTATATTTTTATAGGATTAACACTCTCATGGACTTAATATAGAAGCCAAATCAAATCTTTTTTTTCCCATCATTAAAGCTATACTACCAGAAGACTTTCTGTTCAATGAAAGGTGTTTGGAGACTCTTTGGGCTCGCTGGTGTTGGTGACAAATCTCTTGACAGCTGTCATTCAGGGGGCAATTCAGCTCCAGGACCTAACACAGCTGCTTGGATCTGCCCTCTGGAGCAGCAAATCTCTCTCCAGCGATTAGATAAAGCAGCATGACTGCCAAGCAGAAAGGGAATTGGGTGCTTAAAGCAGAGTGTGTGGATGCTTCTCCATCCTTCTCCCTTCCTCTTCCCTGGGCTCATGTGCAGCGTCATAAATAATACAGAAAAATCAGTGGGCAGTGCTTTTGGAAAGCCCTGAAAATGTCACACAGCTCTAGAATGAATTCCTTCAGAAAACACCACGGGCACCTGTGGGCTGTGCAGCTCCTCCTCCTGCCTTTCCTGGAGTCCTCACCTCTGTCCCTGCCACATCCCTGGAGACCCTCGGGAAGTTGGGCATTTCAATGCCATTTTTGCATCGCTGCCATGACAGGCACATGCAGATCACACGCAGTTTCTGTATCTCCTGTGCTGTGTGGGTTATAAAAAAAGTCAGCAGAGGTGTTAAGGGAAGCCTTACCACCAAGGTAGATATTGTGTAGCCAAAAAAAAAATATTACAAGTGTGATGATGTGGTGATACACCATGACTGCAGATATAAAAAGTGACATAGATGTGTGTTTCTAGAGCCCAATGCACAGGCAGTATTGATGACATTGGCTGTATAAATAAACTTATTGCTGCCTCCTGTTTTCCCTAACCGCCTCTTGACCTGACAAAACAAGTGCATTTCACACTGTGATGCATTGCAGAGATAGTCACAATTTCCTCAGCAGCTTGTGGCCACCAGCAGACCTCACACCTTGGTGTTTTAAAAATGGGAACATTCATTTAAATAGCTTTGTTTAAATCCACTCCCAAATCCCTAAAGCCAAATAAACTCAGAGGAAGGAATAAGATGTGCATTACAATTCCTTGCACACCTTTCCAGAAGCAATGGCTGGTGCTTTCTCTCAGGCCTCACGGTACAATGTGTGTCCTTCTCTGCCACCCCACAGGCTGAGAAAAAAAAAGGCTTAAGTTGGTGAAGCAGAGAGAAAAGGTTAATAATTCTTTTAAGTCAGGGACTCCTTTACAGAATGGGAAGATTTGGTAGCTGAATAGGTGTTGTCAAGGAGGGAATCCTATTACAGCTGTACATACCCTGTCTGTACCTTCCTCCTGGAACAAGGCACAGGGAAAAGGGATGTGACACAGCAGATCTCAGTCCCCACCCCATTTTTGAGTCTCAGCACACTTCAGGAGGACAGGAAGATATGACTGCTTGGGTATTTGCTGCCATCAGTCCTCTCTCACTGACAAGAGTTCTTTCTACATTTGTCACTCTTTACAGATGTTAAAAAAAAATCTTTTTCCTGAAATAATTCGCTTTTTTTTCTCCTTTGTTCTTGAGAGCAAGTAATCTGTCTATAAATAAGACATGGGCCTTAACTCCTGAAATTCCAGTGTCACTTTTTTAAGCTTTGCATAGGACTTGAATTGTGGGAATAGAACTAGTGGTATTCTCTAAAGAGAGAATTACATTGTATTTAATTCCTATTTGTTTGACACATAAGCTAATGAAAAGGTCACCTTTTTTCCCAACTAAATCTAGTTGCTCTGAAGATGAAGATAGAAATGTACAGCTCTTACCACACAAGTATTTAGAAAAAAATCTGAATCCTTCAAAATCCTATTTTCAAAATAAAGCACTAAGTTTTTTGACTACTGTTTAAAAATTACTCAACATGTTTCTGCCTTTAGCCAACTTCAGAAAATTTGAGTTTCTGCTTTTACACTTGAAAAATGAGGTACAATAATGTGTTACTGGGCCTTCATATAAATTGTTTCCTGATTTTAACTGGGTGTAGCATCCTATTGCCTCTTTAGGATAGTGCTACAAATTTGTTGGACTCTGCATCCAGTTTCCTCATCTTGTATTATGTTGCCAAGTAGGAGACAAAATGTCTAGTAATTAAGGCTGCTTTTAAATGTTAAGATGGCCTTTTAAAAGGCCGAGATTGAAATGGAAGATTGAAGACAAAAATATCTTTTAAGAAAATGATTAAAAGAAAAAAAAAGTTTATTTTAGACTTGGCCTGAATATTGAATTACAATGGATTTAAAATATTCAGCAGGCAGTAATAGCTAGGAAACAAATATCTGGCAAATTAGGCACTGAAGTCCCTAGCAGGGAGCTTCATCACCCTTAGAAATAAGTTTTGCAGGCACATTGATTTTATTTTGGTCACGTCTCAGCCAGCTGGATGTAAGACTACTTCACTTCAGAAACACATAATGTCATAGGAGAATCTGTTTAGTGGCCTGGGCTGTCTGAGTGTCTATGAATGAGTAGTGAGCTTCAATGTAGGAACTAAAAACTTAATTTAAATAAAAACAAAAAACCAAAAACTGCATCGTGAGAAGGACACAGTAAGACAGGGCCAATCTACTGCCTTTGGCCACTCATAATTCTGTTTTATTTTGCATAGCACATGATGACATGGGCTGTGGATTGTGCTTTATTTGCAGAAGATACAGATGTTGTGCCTACAGTGTGTTAGAGTGAATTAGGCCAGGTTCTAGAAATTTTAATCCAGGTCTCTCATGATGCCATTTTCCTTTGTAAGGCAATTTCTTTGGTATGGCTACATCTCTTATGTTACTGTGTGCTTTTATCCCTGCAGCATCCTTTTGGTTGTTGAGAATGACACATAAGGGGCTGCCAAGCCCCTGCTTTTATAGAGGATAGAGGCACAGTTCTTATCAGCAATTTTTAGCAACAAACTGAAGTTAAATATTTCGATTCTGTTATACTGCAGTGATTTGTTTGGTTAAAATCCCTAAAATTAACTTTTTGATGCTCCTTATTAAGGAGGTTATACACCTTTTCAATAAATGATTAAAAAAAATTACAAGTTGTTATTCACTATTCGAGAAAAAATAAAGGTCAACTTTGGTGTCTTTCATAGGACCTGACTTCTGTCTGTCTTTCAGTGGTACTGGTGACCAGCATAAATCTTGAAGCAAACGGTTTAAATCTAGATTAAGCTTGTACACATTTTTACATAAGATGGAAATGGTGGAGAACAGTAACTAACACTGGGAGAGGAAAAATGCAGAGGTTAAAAAACACCAGTGACTTTTCTCGAGGTGAATGAAAGTCTTTTGTGGTACACTACTGGCTTTTTATTTTCTAACAGTCTGGAGAGAACCTGTTTAGGCATTGCCAAGCACAGTGCCTCATAGTAAAATATGTATTCTGTGGTTTTTGAAACAATGAATTGTTTTATTTTCTCGGAAAGACTGAAACCTGACTCTTCTTCTTTCTGGTAAAAGAACCCGTATTTTAGAGGGGAAAAATAGTGACATATCAGTAGACCTCAAACATTTGGAAAAAGTATAGTGAACATGTACAGTACATCAATGTCTTACAAACCTGAGCACAAGTGTAGCTCTAAACAGGCCCAAGTTTTGAACCTGAACTCTTGCAGCAGAACTGCTCTCCCCAAAGTCTACACAAACATGTGCTCCTCCATGCATGGCTGGTCCCATTGGCGTCAAAGACACTACTCATGGGAGTAAAGTTACTCATGCATTTAAGTGCTTGCTGGACTCCAGCCAAAATCTTAATCTTTTCCATTTAATACCCTTTTCCTAAACTGATAACAGTCTTCAAGTTTTCAGTATCATGTGCAGCAGTTTAAATAATGTAGAACCGAAGAAAAAAGTGAAATAACAGTATTGTAACTTAAGGAGTATCATGAGATAAACAGCATAACACAGGCACAGCTTTAATAGGAGTGAGCAGTTATCTCCAAGGGGAGTGAGCAGTTATCTCCAAGGCAGCCGTATGTCCCTGGTCTGAAGGCAATTCATGTCTCTCAAGGTCTGAAAAAGCCAGGCTGGGAGGAGGGGCAGCTCTGAAAAGGCAGGTACAAAATATCAGGGCAAAACAAAGTGTAAAAGAGCATATTTTATCTGAACCACAGAGCTTGAACTAAACTTGTACTGCTCTGAAAGCTCAGTACAACAGGTAAAAATTTTTCACAGAAAGTGTACAGAATTTTGGCAACAAAACCATACATATGATTTTTGACTGCTGGGGATTTTTAAATTATTTCGATTTCCCATCAGTGTTGGGCTTTTCCAACCTATTCTAGCTCTTGCACTATTCTCTTATGATCTTACCTTTCTTTTTATTGTAGACGAGCTTTGAATGACCCTGCTAACCTCCATTAGAGGCATTTCATTCTTTCTCCCTTCAGGTCCTAGAAAGAATATTACTTGTGCAAGAGGTTATTCCATTTTCTGGAAGGTGTTTGGTTGGGTATCAATATTTATGTAAACACTGTTCACGTGCATGTAAGAGTAGACAAAGAGTAGAGAAGGTTTATATGCTTTTTATTTCTGTTGTCTTGACTCCGTGAGAAAAGATGTGGAAGAGCTGCTCTCTGTGGAATGGGTAAGATTTGGTTGCGAGTTGAAAAACCTCCCTGTCCTTAAAGAGTGGAGTTTTTTTAACCTCCTGCAGCTTCCAAAGTTCTTTGAATCGCACAAAGCTTCTTCTACCTCCATCCCTACAAACAAAGACCTCGAATTTTGCTAGAGATTTGCTTTGAGAGGAGTCTAGAGAAGGAGGGATTTGATGGGCTGAGAGAAATCTATCTGTAGTAACAGTCAGAGATGGAGTTTCATAAGGACTGATGGCTTTTTGCCCAGAAATGCTTCACTGATGTAGCCCAGACTGGGACTTTTCCCAAAGGAAAAAGAGCAGGAGTAAACAGAGGGGGAGGAAACAGAGAAGAAAAGGGAGGGGGGTGAAAATCTAGTCCTCTTTGAATTTTTTCTTGAGAATCAAATTGTTTTTCCCTGGGTTCTACTCAAGGAGGAAAGGGGAAAAGTAAGAAATGAAAGTAAGATGCTGGCTGAAGTCATTATAATAGAAGTTTTGCAATTTTGTCATCATTAATTGTCTGCATTAACAATAAAGATACATCTTTGGGTGGAAAGAACTTGAGTATATATTTTGAGTGTGTGAGCTTATGAAAGTATTCTGGTTTAAAAAGTACAAAATTGATAGATCACCTTTTAAAAACATACTTGTGTTATTGTGCTACAAAATCTTCAAGTAGTTTATTCTTGTGTAGTCACATCCTAAAGTATAATTTTCAAGAATATGCACCTGAGGAGCTTCTCTCTGAACAAATCTGAAACTACTGAAGTCTGAGGATACGTAGTGCAAGTACCTCTGTGAGGAAAAATATGGTTTTTACATGCAGATGAGAATTTTCATCATCATGGTGAGAGGAATGGATGAAAATCCCAGCAGAATAGATGTGGTGGAAATAGCTCTGAGGGTAAATTCTGCCATATAAATGTGCCATGTTACTGCACAAGCCAAAGAGAATTTTAGTCAATAATATCTCTGCTAGATTTGGTATCAGACCTGCCTCTGTAAGGGAGAAGAGTGCTGAGATCCTATGATATCCCAAAGGTGTTAGAAAAGGGAAACAATTGGTAAAAATACAGGAATTCAACACCAGAAATAAGATACTGACCTAATCAGTGAAATGAGCATCAAAATCAGTCTTCATGCTAAAGCTTTAAGAGTCTGGCATATCAAACAGAGCATGAATATCTTCAGGAATATGCCAGGAGCTAATTGATTTAAGAAATCTGGCTGTATGTAGAGACCATTACTCATAGATATCACGTTTTTCTGCTGCACAAATTATCTTCAGTGCTCATGGTGTCTGCTCAAGGAAAAGTTTATTTTCATTCAGTCTTTTCTTTCCCCCTGACCTCAAAGGACTAATTAACCAAGTATTAGCATGTTTCTAAAATATGACTGAATTCATCTTCTTAAGAAAGTGTGCTGAAGAATGTACCCTATTATTAGAAATGACAGGATGTATATAGGGCCATATGTTTTCAAAGGGTTTTCTGTCAGTGTTAATCAAAACGTTGGAGAACTCATGAACATACTGAGCAGCACGTCAACCATATGGATAATATCTCCCCTTTAATGGTGAGAATTTGTATTAATAATAAACACTGGAGGATAACCTAAAATGAGACAGAAACAATAATAATAAGACCAGCGAAGGCTTAATATCGCATCAGCCTGAAGTTTCCTGGGTATTTTTTGAAAAATTTTTTGTGTGTTAAATCCTGGTCATGGAACTACATTCATTATTTTTTTTTAGTTTAGCTTGGAAAGGTAACTCCAAAGATGCAGTTTGATTTTACTGGGTTTTGCAGAGGGCAGAGTTTGGCTCTCAGAGCATGCTGTGACATGTATCAGCATCACTTGCTTGTCTGACTGTGGATGTAGATTCCTTATTGCAGACTATTTGTTACTGAAAAGGCACCAGAACATTTGTTTGGTGACATGCACGTGCACAAATCATTTCATGGGCTACACAAACAGCTGCAGGGGAAAAAAAGAATGTTTCTAAGTTTGCTAACCTTGGAAAATGGATTGATACTATATTATTTTAAATAAACTTCCAAGGCTTCAACTTGACAAAATTACCTGCTTTTAAACACGATGAACTCTCTGAACTAAATGATGAGAATCCTACTTGAGAGAAGATTAATGTTTTGAATGCCGTTATCTGCTTCGACATCACTGACAGGAGCATACAGGAGATAAACCCATTAAAAATGAAAAAGTATACTGTTATTAGGTAAACTAAGAAGTCCTACCTTGGAGTTACCTGTGAGGCCACAATCACATGCATTACAACTGACTATGAAAATCAAGGCCTTTTGGCTGAAGGCAGATCTGCAGCTGGAGCTGAGTCAGGACCAGGACAGGGCTCTGTTCCCTGCTCTGATTAGTGGCAATTCTCCCTCTACTCTCTGGGAATTGTACCTGCTCCTTGGTATTACTCAGAGCTGCTGGGAGCCACCGAACACCAATGCAACAAACACAGGAACTCAGTACTTCACCAGGAGGTGTTACCCCATCACCTCTGGACCCCCAGCCTTGGCCCCTGCCCCCTATCTGCCTCCAGAGGCTGCACCTCTTCCTCAGCTGGTGACAGGATCTCAGTCCCTCTCAGCTGGTAAGGTTTTATTTTCACAGGTACCAGTCCTGGTTTATTTTCCCTTAGTTAAATGCAAAGTTACATTCAGGTCTTTCATTACTCACCCTGCGACATAAAGCCTTGACCTGCTGATAAGCACAATCCTGCCTCGCCAGGGTGAGAACCTGAATCTTCTGACAGAGGCAGGGAGTAGAGGACATGCAACTTCAAGTTTTAGAAGCTGTAACCTGAGATATCCCTATTATATAGGGATGGGTTTTATTCTTAATGACCCATCTATTCCACTCATGTGAGGCCCCTCCCAGGGTGTCCTGCTCTGGGGCTGCAGCATCTGAAGGATGTGGATCTGTTGGAGCCAGTCCAGAGGAGGTCACACAGCTGATCAGAGGGCTGGAATACCTCTGCTATGGAGACAGGCTGAGAGAGTTGGAGTTGTTCAGCCTGGAGAAGAGAAAGCTCCAGGGAGATCATGTAGCACCTTCCAGTACCTAAAGGGGCTCCAAGAGAGGTGGAGAGGGACTTTTGTCAAGGGCATGGAGTGATAGGACAAGAGGGAATGCCTTTAAACTGACAGAGGCCAGGGTTAGATTAGATATTAGGAAGAAATTCTTTGCTGTGAGGGTGGAAAGACACTGGCACAGTTTGTCTTGAGAAGTTGTGGATGCCCCATCCCTGGAGGTGTTCAAGGCCAGGTTGGGCTTTGAGAAACCTGGTCCAGTGGAAGATGTCCCTGCCCATGACTGGAGGATTTTGACTAGATGATCTTTAGGGTCCCTTCTAACCCAAACCTTTCTGTGATTTTATGATCTGCATCACTTTCCATCTTAGGAGCCTTTTACCCAAATATTTCTGTTCTATTTTCCCCTTGAGTCCATTTCTGCTTTGCACATTCCTTCTCTGACACTGGTTGAAAAGCTCATTATTACAGATAGCACCTTCTGACTGGTGGATATTCTTGCACCTGCTCTTAGGTTTGGTTTTGGAGTAACCACAGAGGAGCCTGTGACTAGGAGCAGAGTTCAATTCCACCAGCTCCTGTAATTTTGTGCCAGTATTTTGCTACTCAATAGCCTGTGACTCTCCTGCAGACCTCAGAGGAGTTTCTCCTGCACCTGGGAAGGAGTATCCACCTGCAATTTATTGTTAGAAAATATAGATCAGCTTTATTTTTTTTTCCCCTGTTTCAGATGAAGTACCAGGACCCCTGCACATAATGTGCCACCAGCCTGTGTTTCACTATGAAACCTCCACTGCCAACCAGCAAGGTGTGCAGGAAATGCAGCCCCTGCCTGACCTGCTGAGGACACCATACCTGCAAGGTACAGCTGCTGTAGGGACTTTGATTTTAAAGCTGGTTCACAGGGCAATCTCTCACCACACTCTAATCCACCACCTGCCCAGTTCTTGGGAGCCTCCTGCAGTGACACTCTTCTTGTGGCCAAAGATTTTGTCTTCCCAGGCCATTTTTGTTCCTAGATTCTCCTTTTTTCTTACACACTGATCTTCCACGAAACACCACCAGCTACAGCCTCTCTTTCTGGAGGAACGTTTTCCTCCTTCACGTGTTTCATTTTTTTCAGACAATCATATAATCATGGAATAATTAAGGTCAGAAGGGCCCTTTAAAGGCCATCCAGTCCGACCACCATGGGCAGGGAGATCTTCCTAGACCATGTTACTGAGAGCTCCATCCAACAACGCCTCCAGGGATGGGGCATCCACCACCTCTCAAGACAAACTGTGCCACTGTTTTAATACCCTCATTGCCTCTCTACTGAAGTTTTAATTGCCAAACACAAAATTCAAAGGCCTGTCTTACATTTTAGAAGACACTTGTCTGGTTCTTTTGCTCATGTTGGGCAGGAGGCACAGTCAGCAGCACCATCTGAATGCTCCTGAGGCCAGGCCAACATCCCTGCTTGGTACAAACCTTCGGCTGCTCTCACCAGGCTGCATCAGTTTTGGTGGAGTTTCTGCACAGCTTATGAATCTCCACAGATCCCTGTTCTCTGGTGTGTCCCATGAGCCCTTAAATACTTGAAATACTTTACTTCTGCCACACAAACTACAAGAAAGAGTCCCAAAACTGGCATGTAGCTCCCAGCAGCCTTCTGTCAAGCAGATGTTCAGCTGTAGGAGTGTTGTGTGAGGCATTGTACTGACACTGAAACTGATTCCTCTTGCCTGCAAATCACAAGAGGAGGTGTTAAAACCTAAATAAATAAATAAAATATAAGCACTGGCTGTAAGGCAGAAGGGGTGGGGGAAAGAAAGATGCTTGCTAAAACTTCCAGGCACCCTGGCAATTAGTCTCACAAAGGCATAATCCTGATGAGCTTTCACATCTGCTATTACATTTGGTACATAGTGTTTGTTAGCATTTTACTCCATCTGCCTCTATACAACCTCCATCAGCTGAAGGAGGATATGGTTACTCCAGTCATTAAATGTTGATGATCTCTGTTGTTTGTGGTGGGTATCTGTTACATTAACTGTTACTTTTCCTCCTCACACTTGGAAATAATGCCTTTTCACTCACCAGCATCCAGGCATTTGCCAATAATAATAAAATTACAGCTCTTTATGAAGATGTTAACACTAGCATGACTTGCATGTTCTGTGAAATATGTTGGTTAGTCTGAATGGAATGAAAAAATTCTTTCCTAGTATGATACTCAAATCTTTAAATGCATTAACTTCTAGGATTTACTGATCAACTATCCCCCGTTAGAAGGACTAGCTCTTGTTTTCAAACCAAATCTATTCTTCTTCTAAAAAGAAGGGATATGCTTTCATTTTCCTTAGAGCTATTTAGTTATAGATTTAAGTGGATAAATATATTTTACATTCTTTGCCTTTCCATTTCCCTCTTGCCAGCAATGCCAAACAGACTATGAAAAAGAGAATTAATTCATTATCCCAAGATATTCATGAAGTTCTCTAAGCTTCTGATTCCTGGACTGCAGGTCATTAGCAATCATTAATTTTTAAAGCTACGGATGATGTCCTCCAAAGCAGAGATCACAGGAAATAAATAGGTCTATTCCTGTGGTACTGGGAGGAAGTTTGGGCAGAGGCAAGTGTATGGTAGAGCAGAATTTTAGCTGTGCAGAGATCTCTGACACAGAGAGAGGCAGTGCTTCCCTTCAGGCAGCTGCCTTGCTGCATGGCAGAACACAGGGTGTGAGAGGCACCTCTGCTGCTCTGAAGGCAGACAGTGTGTTCTTCTGCATCCTTCTCCTTCTGCAGCCAAGCAGCCACAAAGGGACTGTTAATTTTTACTCAGTTTTTGCCCAGTCACATCATGATCAGAGAGAGCCTAAATCTGTCTGCAAGAGGTCCTGCCTGAAACACTTTTTGCCATGTTCGAGTGTAGAACCTTTTGTGGTTTTCCTTTTTCCTTCCTAGCAAATACAAACATCCCTCCACATTTAAGAGTTAAACAAGCCTGTACTGCCCCAATAGTGACTTTCCTTTTGATGTTTCCACATAAAGATTAGCCCATATTAATATGTAGTGCTCCCAACCTGAGGAAAGATAGGAAAGCTCAGGATTGTTTGAGTGCTGACTAGGATATCTGTGTTAGCAGTCAAAGCATATGTCCTCCTAAAAGTGTGATGTTGATTGTGACCTCAGAAGAAATCAAGCCTGCTTATGGCAAATATATGGAATTGATTAAATGAATAAATAACCCTATTATTTATTTTTGCATAAAAATATGTGGGACCCAGGTCAAAGATAATCCCTAATTTTTCTATGCATAATAGATTCCAAAGTGTAAACATTTCCAGTAGTATGAACCAGACTGGATGCTTTAAGTCAACAGTCAAAGGTGCGAGTGTAAACTCAGAAATATTGATAATGTTTGTGAATAACTTCAGACTAAATTATACTTGAGTTCTCCAGCTGATATGTGTGCCTCTGTTGTTTTAATACTCCAGTGTGTCTTATCTGTAAGAGTTCAAAGTCTGACCACAGTTTCTCTAATATTTGGCACCTCTGCTTCATTTTAGAGCCTGTTTCTGTGTCAGAAGAGCCTAATCTGTTGAGGAACTGCAGCAGTATTTCCTTCAGCCCCTACCCAGGTATTCTGTATTTTGTGAGCGTGATTCTTTCTGTCCTTGATTTTCTTTAGTTTTTAGCTTTGGTGCAGAGATTCTGGACCACAACCATTAGAATCTGCAGACCTGATCTTTCCTGTTCTGTACAGCTTCGTGCTGGGCAGTGTGTGCTGAGGAAGGTCCTGCTCCCAAGTGCTCAGAGAGGGACAGGGGCACAAGATGTTAAAGTACCTTCCTAAAAATAACAATACAAACGACTGTCTTGTCTGAAAACAAAGGCCAGGCATAGTGACACGTTGCCTGTTGTGGGTTGCATTGCTTTTGCTCCTATTTTGCTCCACATGCCACAGGCTGAACTATGAATAAACCATGAAACTTTGGTTTTTCTGCGAAGCCACTAAGAGATCTTCAGTCAAATTCTCCACTTCTTGTATTAATTATGGACATAATAGGTGCAAGACTAGCAGAGCACCTACAAATTACCCTGCTTGGAAGAATTTTGTTTGTCTTCCTTGCCAGACCCCATTGTGCTCTGCTGCATCTGAGACACAAACTCAAGCACCCCATCTGCTTCCTGTATGTGCACTGATCTCCAGCCCGACCCTTGCACTGCAACGCTGTGTTTGATAAAGTTCAGGTTTGAATCTGAGTGAACAAAGCAGCTCTTCACAGTTGGATCTTTAATCTGCTGCATGCACAGCAGTGGAGGGCCGTGCATCTGGTGCTGCACAGAGAGCAGATCTGATCCTGCAGCTCACAGCCTCGCAGGGCAGGGTGTGCAGAGTGCAACCCGGCCTGGCTGTGGGATGGGAGGGATCCAAAGTCCCACTGGGAGCCTTTCCATTGGCTCTGCCTGTTTTTTAGATCAGCTCCATGACCTAACAGGACTATCTCTGATCATCAAGGCAGAATACAGGAGCTGACAGAGGTCAAGGACATCACTCACATATTCACAATGGAAGTAACTCCAAATAATAAACACAAAGTGATGCAAGTGATGCCTGAGTGAGAACTGTTTAGGAGCAGTTTCACCCCCATTAAATTTAGATTTAGGAAAGGGCAAGAGATTACTGCATCCTAAACATTTGTCATAGCGAGTGATAGTTAGAATTGATGTTCAAGAATTTGGATTGACTAATGGATGGCTATTATTATGACTATTAGCTATTGTTATAGTTATTTAACAGTTTCTCTAAATTCAGTGTTTAAATGTGATTTCATTTCTTTTTCCATCCAGCACAATTTAAGGCAAATTTTTTTAAACTCTAATTTAGTACATGCAAATATAATAATTATTTTCAGCAGACATTTGGATCATTTTAATTTGTGCAATTCTCCAATTAGCATAGTTGTCCTGTATTTTGTAGGTATCCATGGTTTAGCTTTTTTCAGCATCTCCTAGCAAATTATGGTATGGTGTTTGGTCTGAAAAATTATGTGATTGGAATTATGTATTTACAGTTCCCCAAAACATGCACTGTATGCTTAAAAAAAAAAAAAAATCAAAAAGAATCCAGGGTAAAACTGAGAAACTCTTTTTCCTTTCAGCAAAAATAAGCAGTGTTTTGATAAATTAACTCAGCCGCTCCTCCACCAAAGATAGGACATACACTTACAAGGTATCTACATAAATACAATTAGCGTGTGTGAAATACAACTCCATGTGTTTGTGAGGTGGATCAGATCCAAAACCCACTGAAGGCAGTGAGAGAATACACTACACTGTATTTTATGCACACAGCAGTGTAAATAGATTCTGTGCAGGTGTGCAGGTGTGGAGAGTTTGTGGGAGCACCTCTCCTGCCTGTGCCCACATACACAGCTACACCATATTTCACATTTTTGTATGCACACCGTTTGTACACAGGGCTGGCATGGTGTCATTGCAGGATATTTAAGCTTTGTTTGAATTTAAGCTGCTGCCTGATGCATTTAGAACCTGTTTTCCACGATGCCTGGTGCAGAGAAGGAAATGTGGGAGTCACGGGTTTGGTGTTAGGTGATTTGTGCTCTGGTGGGGAGAGGGGATAGGTGATTCCAAGAGGGACTATTTAAAGCCCCCCAGGGAAGGGGACAGGGCATGAGGTCACTGCCTTGTTTGTTTTCTTCTTTTAGAAGTCAGCAGGTCTGAAGGAATCACATCACTTTGAAGGCTCTGCCCGGTCATGAAAAGCAGCTGAAAACAACTCAGTCTCCTCCAAGAACACCTGGCTGTGGAACAAACTGCAGTCTTTCCAGCACCCTGAGGAGACCACAAAAAGCCCAGCAAGTGACCTCTTCAGAAAAGATTTGCACTGGCCTCTCCTTTCCCCCGTATCACTTACTCTCTATACATACTCTTGTTCCCTCACCTGTGCCATTGTACCCCCTTTCCAACCTCTTGCTTTGGCTCTGCAAAGGCTTTCCTGGGGAAGGCAGCACACAGAGGTGGTGGGAGCTTACAGCAGCTTGGCTGCTTTGTGATAACTCCCCACGTGGACGTTTCTGTGCATGTTAAAGGGCCTCCTGCAGGCAGCAGTTGTGAAGCTGAATATGATGCCTTGCATGTCACTGAGCACTCCTTCCTGGGCAGAAGACAAAAGACAAGCTCTCAGTAACATCACCTCCATTAGTTATACAGAATTTTTGACCCTGTTTTTCTTGGGTTTTGGGGTTTTTTAAGCAGAAAGCCCAGAAACAGGGATACAGATCAGTGGAGTGTTTCTTTGTCATCAGAGCGTCGTTGCTTGAAGTGAAATTTTCCTGCCTGGTTCCATGGCATACCTGGGAATTATCTGTGAGCTGGACACACATAACTCATCAATTACTCTCTGCTTCAATAAATATATTTAAAATATAACTGAGTAAATGGGTCAGAAGGACTGCTTAAATCACCTGAGTCTGGAAAGTTCTGTTGCTTTCAGTTATTTAATTTTTTTGTAGCAATCATTAACTTGAGAGCTAAATTACTCTCAGACATAATGGCTTGTCTTGTGGTACAAAGAGACAGTTCCTCAAAATGAATTTTCTGGGACAGTGAAAAGTCAGTGTTATTAATAGGTTTTTCTAGGTGGGATGATGTAATATCCAGTATGAAATCCGAAAACACCAATGATTGCATTCCTTGTTGTGTTATCCTGCATATAAATCACCAATGCTCCAAACACAACACATTAGAAGTTAAGAATAGTTCTAATCAATAATTTACCATTTTATTGATAGTTTTTGTAATGCAAACTTAATCCTTTGAAGTAATGCATTTAAGCCATTTGAACAGCATATATTAAATCCTGTCTAATAATCAGTCTTCACAGGGGATAAAAACCCACTGCTGTAACCTTCAGGTCCTTTGCTCAGGTGCCAGATAGCTCTGCTTAGAGAGCATTGCAACTTCTGGAGACGATGAATGTGAGCAAAAATTGCCCCAGAATCCCTGCTGAGCTCCTTGAGCCCCACAAACATCACATTTTTTGTGGCATTTTACCCCTTGCCACAGAGAAGGATGAACATCCAGGCTACACCTTTGGGAAGGCAATGGTGTGTGTTTGTTGCGAGGTGAATGAGATCTCAGCATAACATTTGGGGTTCTGTCTGTACAGGTGTCTGGAGGAGGGAGAAGGCTTGGCACTGGTAACAAGGGAGCTGTGGTTTATTTCACTGAGCTCCCCTTGTAGCAGGGGGTAGGAGATGGAGGCACCAGACATTGCTGCCTCAGAGCTGCACTCTCTTCAATATGCAATTATACCATCCCTAAAGGTAAATAGAAGGTTTGTCTGTGAGAAATATTTCTGTAAAATATTTTGCAGCTGAAAAGATAACACTATTCCCTGCCTCTTACTTGGCTGTACAATTTTAATTATGTCAGGGAATCTCTCCTATTTTATATTCCATATATATTTATGGAATAAGCTGTTGGCAAATAGAACATTATTTCAAATAATTTAATGTATTTATTAAAAGAGATTACAAATCTATCCAGGCTATAGTCATTGCACTTAGGGCAACCATTATGGCTATATTATTGTTCCATTTATTTCAAAACATCTTTGGGAAGGACTGCTCCTCCATGAACAGTGTGAGAAAGAGACTTTTTGCCTGATGATCTGTCCTCCTGTGTGGCAGAGGACTGTGCAGTCCCCTTTTCCTCCCTAGATTCAGAGTAGGGTCACAGCAGAAGAGGAAAAGCCTGATGCACCCTGGCTTAGGGATTTTATTAAGGAACTCTGTGTTAGCCCACAGCAGAACAGAGATACAGAAACAGCTCCAGAGATGAAGTCACTGAGAAGCTGCAGAGCTGCTGAAGGACATGGGGGGGTCCCTGTGCATCCCTTGAGGTCTGGTGGAGGAACCCAAGGATACCAAAAAGGCAGAAGAGTGTTCAGGGAACTGTAAGTGAACCATGTGTCTTCAAAATCCAAAAGATAAATGTGAGCACTGCCTGGCATGTCTCTAGAGCATCTCATGCAACTGCTGCCAATGACTGAGGTCTCATTTGCTGTGTAATCAGTATCCAGAGCTTTCTAGTGTTTTTTCTCAGCTTTCACATGGAATGGTCAAGTAAGTAACCACGTGTGCTGTATTTATTTACATGCAGCAGATTCTGGGTAATAGGCACCTCAATAGATACATGTCTGAAGAAAAGCATGGTTTAAGGAAGCTCCAAAGAGTCAAACCATCAACACATCCCACTGTTGTACACACCTGTGTACCATACTCCAGAGTCACTCCAGAGCCACCACGGCCTTTCCATGACCTTGTTCTCTCACAGGAGACAGCCCCAGCCCCGTGAGCCCTTGTAGTCCCACTCACATGCACCACACCTCTGCACCTCCAGTGGTTTCAATGAGTTCATCAAGGTCATAAAATCAATCTTCTTTATAACTCTTAGCAGCATTATAACTGTAATAATATTTTGGGTGCTTCCTACCTTCCAGATTTGCTGCTGCTGCTTGTTTGACATCACGTAACCCGTAACACATTTTATAGGTTTCCAACCTTTGAGCACAATGGATTAGAAGGGAGGTTAATTATGCATAAGATAGAAAGATTTATGTAAATATAAAACCAATATAATGTATTATTTACATACAGCCTGTACTTACCCTAAGTAACTTCTAGAGAAATCTTGGCTATCATGAATAGCTTGCACCTCATTTCTGAATCTTGGTCCAGAAAAGGTTGGAGGGTTCTGGCTTCCTTAAATTGCTAATAATTTCTGGACTAGAGTGTGGTTGTATAAGAACATAAGACAGATGGACAACAAACAGGATAAATCTCTATCATTTATTTCATTTGCCAAGTGATCAAAGGTGGCTAACTGGACATTTTCCTCATTGGTTGTTTGCATTAGATATGCATATCTTCTTCCTTGCAGAGCCATTTCCGAATATATTTGCAAGGCTATTGATGTCCATTACTTCACTTAAATATAGATCAGAAATACTGACAAATATTTTCATTCAAAGAGTTTGATCATTTTCAGATTACTCTCCATGCTAGTAATTAACCTCAGTCAACACCCTTCCATAGCACTTTCAAACACAGTTCCTAGCAAACATAAAGTTTCATAAATATGTACTAAATAACCTTAAAGCCCTTTATGAATAATTATGAGTTTCTAAGTTTTTGTGAATCTGCATATTAATTCCATTCCATAAATAATACATGAAGCAAAAATCCAGCTTGTTTGGTGTCTGGGGACAGAGGAAGAAAAGGAGGGGATAATTATCAGTTTAATGTGGGAAAATACTTAACCTGAAAGATTATCTTCAAAACTGATGACTCCATAGGTTTGTATACATGTGTGTATAAACACACATGTATAAAAATATATGTATAAAGATGTGTACAGCTGCAGACACAGCCGAGATGTGCCTTCTCTCTGAAAGAACTCTCTCGTTTGAAGCGTGTTACGCTTCTGTCTCTGCTGTGCCATGCTGAGCTCTTTAAGTGAAAAGCAATGTGCTGAGCTTAGCCTCCACACAGCCCCTCTTTTTATAAATGTGCCTTCCCCCAAAGGTAGAAAATTAATGGAGGCTGCTGACTAAAATTACTACATTTTGCCTTCTGTGGGACATTGTGGATTTAAAAGATAAGAGAGAGTGCAGCAAGTCCAAAAACAATTTCATTTCATTAATCCCTTAAGTGCCTCAGGATGAGCAGCCCATGTCCACCAAAGGTGGTGTTACACCAGCTTTTGCTCTGCCTCCTGCACGTCACCCGAGCACGCCTTGTGTGCTCTGCTTCTCGTCTGGAATGGAAGGCATCCAGTAAAAAGATGGAGTGGGAATGATATATGGCTGAATGCTCTTAGACTGACGCTTCCTGGATGCACACTGACAATAATGGGAAACGTACGGGGTTTGCAGAGCCAGCCCACTGCTCAGGCAGGGCTTGGAGCTGGGATTTTCTTTTTCAGTTTGTGTTTATAGTAAAGAAAATGTATTTTGTCGTCCGGTGTTTTTTTTCCTCCATTAAAAAAAAAAAAAAAAGGGAACTATTATTTTAAAGAACAGAACTCAAGAAGATATTAAATGTTTGCCTTTCTCATAGCACTGTAACTGTACATTTGGTAGAAGAGTATAGATTACTCTATCTTTTATAGCAATGATTATGTAAGAATATAAATGCAGTAAGATTTTTCAGATAAAGAACAATAGATGTGGCTGGAAAATCAATACAGAATTTGGGCACCTGAAACAGAATTTGTGTGTGTGAACCAGTGTCTGTACCCCACTGGTATTCAGAGTTTGTAGAATCTTTTGGGAGAAAATGATCACATTTAAATTTTATGTATTTAAATAAAGAACTCCATTTGGTTATTTCCATATTAATCCACCTACAAAATGAAAACAGAGTTCACTTTTCACTTCAAGTCCTTCAGATCTATTTCATTTCATGGTCCTGTTCAGTGGCTGGTTTGAAGCATGAAAGGCAGTCTTTAAACATATTAATTAAAGTGAGCCACTAAATGAAAAACCTGTTCCCTTGGGTTTGACACAAACAAAAAGGAAAAAAGAAGGAAAACTAAAGTGATACAAGAATTTTGAGAGCTGTAAGTGCAACACCTCATTCTGCAGTGTGGGTGGCACAGAAGCTGCCTGGGAAGTGTGCTAGACACTAAGTGATGGGAGCTGGTAGCACAGGAGGTTGGCCAACAACCTCAAGAGACTGCTAGAAGCCTATCCCAGTCCATGGATGAGTCTTCCTGTAAATCTCTGCACCTCTTTTCCCAAGCAGGAGCATCCTCCAGGCAGCAGCAGAAGCACCCTTGGCAGCTGGGTGACCCTGCTCACTGCAAAGAGCAGTGCCAGTGCTCTCTACCCCTCTCGAAGTGACCTGTGGTAGCAAAGCTCTGCTGTGTAGCCTGCTTAAACCTATTTAATCAGCTTGGATCATGCAGTCAGCAATAAAAGTGGTTAGGTGAGTAGCTGTACCACCATATCAGAAAGGCTGATAACCTCTGGCTGGAGAATGGTGAAAAGTAGGGGAATTCAGGCCACCCTGCAGCCACAGCAGAACATGTACACACAGAGGAAATCACCATACTCCACTCTTACATCAGCCCTTGCTTTTGTGTGTACATGGAAGAAGCAGAGGAAAAAGGACCCCACAGAAGTGACTGAATAAAAAGCTCAACCTGAAGCTGCTCCAAAACTTTCTGTGAGTGAGGGAGGGACTTGTAGAAGTTTTAATGGTGCTGTGTCTCTTCTCTGAAAGCCTGTTAATTGATCATAAAGACTCAGCTGGAAATAGTTTCTGTAAAAAAAATATGGAGCAACTGAAATTTGTTTTCGATTAGACATGGGACACAGATTTGAATGAAGTCTTTTAAAGGCCACTATTACAGTTGCTTGGGAATCTGTCTCCCTTGTAAACTGAGAGGTCATTAGGAATTTATAAATTAACTATTTTTATTGCCCAGGGAGAAAAAACCAGCCCATGAAATATTTAATTGTTGTTGCTGTGTCTCATGTAATACAAGACTTCTTGTCTGCAAAGTGCTTTGTGTGGATACAAACCTGTTGATGAGTAGTTTAAGCTAATTCTTCTGTGTGCTGGGCCCATAAATTCATAGGCTTCAATATGAACTCAGCAGCAGCCTATGTTATTGGTTAAACTATTTTCATCTCAAACCCACCCTAAATCCCCAACAAAAATAGTAGGCCAGATGCCCAGACTGCAGCTAGAGACCCTCATTAGGCATCATTTGCATCCTATTAACCACTGAGCTGTGGGTCATTCGCTGCCTGTCAACCATTCAAGTCATTTCTTTCGTGTTAATTAGTAGAGAAATAAGGAGTTAATGAAGATCTTATGATCTGTGATGATTCATCTTTGTTGTTTCAAACGAATCCCTGCTCTCTGAGCACTCCAATGAGCTCCTACACACCAAGTAATACAAAACTAGTCAGAGGGAGCTTACGGCGGCCTTTGGAGTGTTGTTCTCCAGGGACTTTTTGCATGGTGGGCTTTGTTAGCTAAAGATTAGAAGGAGTTAATTGCTTCAAGATTGCTGGCAGATTAGGTTACAGGGTGTGTTGTATCTGTGTAAGCATATGTCAGGTCTAGTTAAAAGATAGAAGATGCTTATTTTAATAAAAGTATGAAAGCAAGAATTAATTTGTCATTATAGCAAAAATCTTACTTCTACTCTTAGTTTGAGCACTTGCAGATAAACGCAGTGCTGGCTGTGCTCTTGCTTGCCTTCTCAAAAGGGGAGAGCACAGCTCTCTGCTGGACTGCATGGCTTCCCAGGCTGGAACCAGGCTTTTGTCAGGCTTTTGCCAGGCTTTTCCTATCCCTGTTTGAGGAGGGTAGAGCAAGGCTGCGCTGCACAGCCCACATCTCCCGTGGCTCCTCGTCCTCTCCCTCTGAGGGGATGAGGGCTCATGAGCCAACTGAGTGGTTTGTTAAACCTTCCCCCTGGAAAACTTTTTCCTGGAATGTAGGAAAATCCCACAACCCACATTCCCAAACACCTGGGACCTGAAGCCTCACATCCCTCGCACTGGGATGGTGAAATCACTCCCCCAGGGTCTGATTTGCTCCTGCTCCAACAAAGAGAAGAAACTCCCACAACCTGAGGTGAGCGTGTTCAGGTTTGCTCTTGCTTTGGTGGCCACTGGTCCTTGTCACTCCAGGGAGTTGCTGGTGCAAGAGCTTTCCCAGGCAGATTCTGTTGGTCCTGGACATGGCTGGAAACTCCTTTTTTAAAGACTCTTAATTTTAAAAATATCAAACAAACAAACAAAAACCTTCCCCAAAGCAATTTCCACAAGGCTTAAAGAAGAAACTCTTCCACATGCACACCAGCCCTGATATTTATTTTTTCAGCGGGCAAATAAGCTTGAAAGTTTTATTTCTTTGTCTCCTATTTGCTTCCTGCGGAGCAGAGACAATGGATCAAGAACCAGGTTGGAATGGCTGGAAATGTAAATCCACCTTCTCTCTGCAGTGCTCTGCTGTAGGCTGCTACTTCCAACAGCAGGAACATTGGACTATGCATGGACCTTCACCATCACTGTCCTGGATGTACTTTGAAGTTAACCCAAAATACAATATTCTGGGCTGTAAACCAAAGCAGGTCAGTAAAGATCAGTATCTTGATGTGGAGGACAGCTGCTGCTTGTCTTGCCCTGCTGGCAATAACTTCTGAGGTGTTCCATATACTGATCTTGTGTGGAGCCTCTGCTGAAATTCTCAGCAACATTCTGGAGCCACCAGGAGCTGCTTCAGGACAAGAGATAACTGCTCCTCATCTGCCTACTTGCTCAATCTGTGATTGGTACTTCAGCTCTTCCAGGGAACTTTATTTAAATTAAAAAAATTAAAGAAAACCCACCTGAAATTAATTATTTAGGTTCACCAAATATTTTGAAAGTTTTTATTTAGACCTTTTTCCCCCCTGTAGGTCTATCAGGTGGAAAATAAAATTAATTATTTGTTCAGCACTATATTAAAGTGCCTGTGAATGATGAGGTGTGTTTTAGCAATGAAGAATATCCTAAAAGAGCTCAGGATGTGTCTGAAAAAAACACCACTCACTCTTCTCTGGTTTAGCTCTCATGGTGCATCAGTTAGAAATGACCATTTTCTTGCCTGTGAAGAAATTCTGTGCAAATTGCAAAGATATATCTGGTGAGCACTTTTTCACAAACTATTCTGAAAATTGTATGTAATTCATGTCTTCCTGGCTGAAAGAAAAAAAAAAAAAAGAGTCAGATATTTGGCTTATCTAAGTCTATTCCTCATTTCATGGGTGAAGGGGTGGGGAGGGGAGGCAGGAGAGCAGCAGAGCTCAGTCCCATCCCCCAGCAGCTGGAGGTGGCCACAGGACCAGGCACCCCCGTGCACTGCAACTTTCATTGCTCTGAATGAAGAGAGGTTTTTCACTCTTTAGTTGTTAAAAGGAAAAAATCCTACCTTGCCCCCACACACAAGAGGTAGAAAGGACAGCCAGTGTGATAAGGGAAAGGTGGCTGTGCCTCTTGTGCAGCTTCAGAGAGCTGGTGAAGATGGGGATGTAATTGCAGGCTGATGGATCGGAGGAATTAGGAAGAGAGAGCAGGGGATGGGGTGGGAATGGGGATGCAGCTCTAACACACAGTCCAACTCCTCTTCAAATAACCACAGCCAAAGCCAAGCAAGTGCAAGGCCACTCTGTGAGCATCCCTTAAGCCTAGCCCAGGTTTCACTGCCTGCAGCAGCAGAGTGACAGCTACAGTGGCTTTTTTTCTTCTCCCGCGACATCAGTGAGAAAGAGCCGGCTTTTGTGTGGGGGCAGGAGTGGGGGAACAGGCACAGAGAGAGAAGAGGGGAAAAAAAATAAGCAGAAGTAATTTATTCGGGATCTTTGAGAGGATAATGGCCAATTATTTGTTTATAACACTGGTTAAATTTTCATTAGGCAGATTAATGGAATATCATGTACTGTCAACATTGGACTGAGGGGTGGTCTGTAAGAGATAAACGGGCAAACAGTCGATGTGTCTCCCTGAGTAAATTAGTTTTTGCTTTCCTGTTTTTCATATGAAAATGGAAAGGTGGACAAGGTGGTGCATTTTAAAACAGGTCTCAAGATGGGCCAAATCAGTTAAATATGAAAGCAATTCTGGTAATAAATACATTATAATAACTTAGCATCGTGCCTATCATTTTGATTTCATGAAAGTCTGGGATAATGTAGATTTTTAACCTGCTCTCTTAATACACATTTCCTCTTCCTGAACTTCAGCGTTTCTTGCTGTGAGGTGAAAGCATATTACTTTTTTTTGCCTGATTTTTCTGTGTAATCTGTTCAGTATTACAGCTGGTAAGTGCTAGAGGCTCACAGCTCTTTCTTGTGAATTCTGGTATTATCATACTGGATAGCATGAGCAGTCCCCTCTAAGTACTGTATTATCAGCATCAGAACCCCTGAGTGGTTATGGTTGCATATCCTCCTCTTTTGAAGTCAGAATATTTCTTAACATATTAGCCTGGGATTTTCAGACAAGCCACGGAGAGGCAGACACCCAAATTTCAGTAGGAGTCCACTTAGCCTCTTGGAAAATCCCGAGACACTTCCTAGAAAAGCATCATCACCTTAATTTGACTTCAGAGCTCTGCTCTGCTTCTCTCGGTGCTGCACGGGCAGGTGGAGAAGAGAGGTCCCCTCCAGTGAGCACAGCTCTGGAATGCACAGCAGCTTTAAAAGATTCCCAAGACGTTTCATTCAGATTTGACCACTAATAATTACAGAGAACAAAAACAGCCTCTTGCTATAAGGAATGGCAAAATATTTATTTCTGATGACGTTTTATAATGGCACTGCCACGTACGTTTCCGTTCACAGACAGCACTTGGTGATATTTGCTCTTTTAGGTCACAAGTCTGCACCATTTTGAGGCTGTGTAAATCTTCCAAGAAAAATATTCATTCTTATGCTTCTTAAAATTGCAGTTTTAATGCACATTTCTAGAGAAAAAATGATATGATAATTTGCTTACAAAATCCCCAAGTGCTTACACAACACGTTAATAAAAATTCTTGGAAATAGTGAGGTGAAAACTCACACATCTCATTGCTACCCTGACCTTATCAAAGCATCTGTAAGGAAGCAGAGATGAGAATTAAGTATCAATGTGTGGCACAGGTTTGAAATCATGTTCCTTGGGTTTGTTGTTGCAGCCTTTGGAAGTCAATTTGCTTTATTTTCATCGAGCAGGAGGCTTATTACGTTTTTCTTCTGCCACACAACCTGGGACCTTCTCATGTGTCAACAGAAGGAGCAGCAGCAGCCTCACCCAGGCCATGACTGTCTTCATACTGACCTTGAGGGATAAAGTTCACTCCAGATTCTTAAATGCATTGTATTATGTTGTGGACTATATTTTTTCCCCAAGAAGAAGGTGTCTATTGATATGTATAAGGTGTTCCTTCACATGTATAATGTGTGTCTGATCTATACGTGGTTTCTACATTTTTGATAGCTTTAACTGTGGTTTATCCCCTGCCTTTCAAAAACTGAAAGGAAACTGTGGTTTCAAACCAAGGTTTTAGCTGAGATCCTTATGTTGGATTTTCTTGTATATACCCAGCTTCCCTGGCCCTGCAGGGTTTTCACTTGGGACAAGGGTAATTGAGACATACTCAGGAATTTAACTTCCTAATTTTTTTTTACACAATGAAATGACAATTTTAAAACATTCCATAATGATTGTGTCAGAAAGTTACAATAAAAGCAGACATATTCTAAAATGTACCTTTAACTTTAGAATGAATTGAATCAGAACAAAACCGGAGTGGCTAGTGAAATATTCCTCTTGAGCACAAACCTGTTTTTATTAATATCAAGACATCCCTGAAAAAAAAACTCAACAGCATCTTACAAGAAAAATAAATTGAAAAAAAAAATCAGCAAATGTGACAGCATTGAAAAACATACACTATTAAGAAGGCAGATTTTTTTCTGATATGACCAGATCCAGTGTGATAATCCACTCATTTTCAAGTGACTTTGTTTCCCTTTGGCCAGTTTAAATCTTTCCTACTTCCAGGAGGAAGCCTTTAATTACACCCCTAAGCAGTGTAAGTGAGATCAGAAGAGATCCCTGACAGCAATGCCCTAAGAACTGTGCCAAGTGCTGCCAGGAGGTATGTTTTCTAGTTTCTATTCTCCTTTTGACTGAAAGTTGTGGCTGTGATGTGGCTGTGATCTGTGCTGGAATCTTTAAGGAGTTAAAATGTTTGCAAGCAAAGTTATGGACGTCTATAATGAATGGGATTATCTGTACTACTCATCAGTGCAGAAAGAATAGCACTAATATTGCAAGTAAATTCTCATCTTGCAGATGTTTCTCTGTTTCATCTTGGAAGTGAATCTGTGCACTCATAAATCTTGCTTTGGTTTAAAACCAAAGAAAGAATTAGCATTCTAGCAAGTCCTCTCCACAGAGTGACATTCATCATTTTCAATGTAAATGAATTGTTGCAAGAACTGATAGACTTAATTTTTCTTGTATGAGTTTAAAAGATGTGTGAGTTTTGGAGGGGAAAGAAAAAAAGAGAATTACTATATACTTGTTTTAAAATGCTGTAAAGTATGAAGTCCATTCTGCAAAGAATTCCTCAGAGGCATGGTAGCAACAAGCAAAGGTGATACTCCAAAACTGCCAGCAGCAGTTTTGTTATAGTTCCACTGAAGAACAATAGTTGCAAAGAAAGGAATTAATTCCCTCCCTGTAGCCAGAGATTCTCCATTTATGTGAGTGGAAGGTATGCACGTGTTTATATGGAGGTATCTCTTTTCCTAACAAATAGTCCAGATGATAAGCTCGTAAGGGTTTTGTGGAATATTTATCTTTCCCTTGCTTGCTGTGAGCCAGACTTCTCTCACAAGGGATATAATTAGCAAAAGCATCAGAGCAGACATTTTGTCAGCAAGGGTCCTTCATTTCCACAGCATTCTTCCAAAGCCTTCCATTTTGGGGGAAAAAAAAATTAAAAATCCCACTCATAGGGTGAGTCTGAGAGGTTCAATTTGTCCACACAGATATCTGCCATTTCAGAGGATGGCAAATTTCCACCTCCTTGAATGAACAGGTCTGCTTTCACTGAAGGACTAATGAAGTCTGACCCCCTATTAACTATAAAAGGAGCCTCAGTTTAGTTGGGGTTTTTAATCATGTTAATGCAATTTATCTAGTGCATAGGGAGACTAATCTCCACATTTCAATACATTTGTTAAAATGAGGTGGTCTCTACACCATTCTGGGATTAGCAAATGTACTAGGACATGCCTTTTTCCTCTGATGCAATTTTGTCCTTTCAGGCCAACATCATTAGTGCCCCTTACCTGCAGTACTCAAAATAACCAGCAACAAACTGTATGGTAGCTGAGTCTTTTAAAGGAGCCTAAATCACTTAGGCTCCCAAATCCCATCAAAGGACAGTTGTGCTTGGTCCCTCATCGATCTTAAAGCCCTTTAGAAATCCCAACATTAATTCATTCAAAAGGATCAAATATGTCCTGTAAAACAAGAGCCTCAGTAGCTCTTCTGGTGGCAGAACAGAAAGAATAAAGCTGCTTTCCAGTGAGTTCCAGACTACTTTCCTTTGGAATTGGCCTTGTGAGATCTCCTGGTGTGCTATCATACATTAGTTCCATTTAAAACAACTGATAATATCCTGAGACTCACAGATAAAATCTCTCCTTCCAGTCATATTCGAGCCTCTGACGGCCAAATTTGGCCAACCCAGTTTTAAATACAACACCTAGAATGTTAACAAAATATGTTTCATGAGGCTGGTAAAGTGGCTGCTTTTTATTTCAAAGCTGTTGACTTCAAAGGCTGCTTGGATTGTGTGTGTGTGTGTCTTCTTTTAAAAATCTTCATACTGTTTCTGTCTTTTTTTCTCACTATCAAATAGATCATTACATTTTCAACACTTAAGGACAAAAATTCTTCTCTCAGATCTGCGTGGCAGATCTTGACAGTAATATTCAGCTCTTCCCCACATGCAGGGAACTCCTGTTGACATCAAGGAGAGAAACGGAGACATGTGCAGGTAGGTCTGAGGAGAATGCACTGAGACCCTCTGGCCAAGGTCTGCTGGGGAAATCTGACCCTCATTTTCCAAAATATCCTCGAGCCTTGGGATTTTGGTGGCCAGTTTCAGCAGCTGCTCTTGAGGAGCCATTGAACACCCATTTGCTGATACCATCTGCACTCAGAATTTCAGCTGCAGAGCTCAGGGCCTCATTGACACTCCCTGACATTCACCTGCATATTACCCCCATGTCACCAGGGTTATTTCTGATGAACAGCAGATTTGATTACCCACATCACCCCCTTAGTTGGCCGTGCATTTAGGAAAAACCTCCAGTTGTTTTTCCTTGTTTTTCTTAGCGCTGAATCCTGCACTGCAGGTTTGCCATGAACCTTGGCTTCGGGATGTTCAGGGTTGTGTTTCTTTCTATCCCACAAGCTCATTAATAACACGAACAAGTGTCAACTGATAGCAAAGGGAGGGAATTTTTACTTGTTGATTGTTTGTGTTTGGACTTTTGGGGAGGGCTTCACTTCATCATTATTAATATTTGCAAAGTATTTGTAAAAGAGGAGAAACTTGGGCAGACAGCTACTAATGACACTTCAGAATGCCAGGAGGTTGATGCTGCTCTCCACTAACATGCAAGGCTTTGTTTCATTTCTCTTTCGAATTTTACTATGAACGTATTTCCAGAACTTTTCTAAGCATCTTTTTTTTCCTGTCTCTTCAAACAGTGGAAACAAATCCAATGCCAAAAAAGGTCAAGTATGAAAAGGAACAGCTCAGCCATGTTAAAATATCTTCCCTCAAGCCCCAGCTACTATGGAAAAGGATTAGCCATTTAAATGGGCAGATTTTTTTTTTTAAAAAAGCTGTTAGGATAGATTTTTCCATTCACTTCTCATTTCAATCTTCCATTGTGTATGTTTGATGAATAGCACAATTAGGGTGAATAAGTTAAGTAAGGCAAATAAGGCCATGGTTAACTTAACTAGTTATATGGTTAATTCTTTGCTCTAGCTGTTTTAATCCCATGGGAGTGTTTGTATGTTTGTTATGAAACACATATTCATAATCAGTGGTTCAGCTTTTTAAAGTTGTAAGGTTTTTATTTGTATAAATGTACATCTGTCGTCAAACAGAGCAGCTTAAAGGGAATCTTGCTGAGAACAAAATTCATACCAAGATCCAAGATGATGAAGAATCAGTCCTTAAATAAACAGAGGTTTTAAAGTGCTGGTGCAAACATTTCTCAGACATACCCTAATGACTTCTGTATAGAACTTTTGTGAAGAACAACAGTACAGAACTTTGGTAGCATCATCTCTCTTGCAGCCATCCCCTCATGATGGGTTTTTGTCTGTGTGCATTAAAGGGAGAACAGAGAAGAGCCTTGGGGACTTTCACCCTTGGGAAATTTCATCCAAAGCTGCCCTCCAGTGAACACAAACCCTCTCTGAAGCCTTGCAGGACCCACTCCTGAGCAACAGCTCTGCACTGGAGCTGTTGTGCCCTCAGCAGAACTGTAAATCACAGAGTATGGGCTGCTATCTCCCAGAGGTCACGTAAAAGCAAACATATCCCTGTATTTCCTGCACACGTGTATGCAGGCCCCAAGCCCACAGCCAGAGCAGAGAGCAGTGAAGGGGACTGGAGACACAGCCAATGCTGACTTACCCTCCCTACACTCAGGCTCACAGTTTGAGTTCCTGTGTGAGATGTTTGACTGCACTGATTTGTCCCCACAGCCAGCTGCAAGCACATATGGAAGATGACTGTGATCTTCAGCCCACCAGACAGTGATTCAGCTGTCTGTGCCTCCACCGACTGTGAAAGATCCTGGGGTGATTTTATTGCTCAGTTGAGGAAACCAGTTTCTAAAGGGAGATGAACCCAAGCAATGATGAAGAGGTGCAGCCCTTGTTAATCAAGAGGAAATACAGGTGGGAGTGAAGGTGTGGGGTGAGCAGCAATCCTGTAGGAGTTTCCTCATCCCTGCTGCTGCTCTGTGGGAATCACGTACAGGAGCTTGTTTCAAAAATTCAAAATTTGAAGAACGCTTTTGGTGGGGCAAAAGGTCTTGTGCTGCTCCCTCCTGGCATGAGCAATGTTTTTACCACCAAACCAGGTTTCAGTACCCGTATCAGGGGTTCCAGTGCACAAAACTCATTGGTCTACCATAAAAAGAAAATAACAGAGAGTGCATACAAATATTGTGCGAGTAAATGTGCCTGAAGGTTCAAATGATGACCTGTAGGCTGTTTATTTCACTTGCTCTCAGTGCTTGGACTGTCCTTTCACTCTGCCTTGCTGTCTCTGCTTTTCCAAACCCCTGCTTAGGTACCTTCACACAGGTTTAAACACAGAAGCTGAATGGACACTGGTTATAATGATTTCACATGGAGCTTTTTAATCTTTGCCACAGCAGCCAGCAAAGTGATAGGAATATCAGGATATTCAGTTTGTTAAACTGCTTTTGGCCCTGCTCAGGAAGAGAACATCTACCACATTCTGTCAAATCCTTATACTAATATTTGTGTAAACAGAGGATGAAGCTCAAGATGTGTAATTCAACCATACAAGAAGATATTTTTCCATCTTTTTTCAGGATAATGGGAAGACTCGCAATAATCTGCGACCATCCAAAAGTGTCTGAAGAGCATATCTGGCCCCTTTCCACAGACTTGCCAAATTATGCATACAAAAGAAATATATTCCTGTGCTGCAAACCAATGTATGCCTTTCCAAAGAGGCTAGTTTGAATTCCAGGTTTTTAGAGATGCCTGATGATCTATTTACACACAAACTTTCAAAACTTTAGTAGCAAAAAAACCCTGACCTGATGGGTTTTTCTTCCAAATTAGTTACTGGAAAAGTATCTCTGTCTTCACCCATATCCTCTGTTTTCTCTGCATGCTCACGACAAGTTAAAAAAGAAGATCGACATTTCCTTGTGTTTTAGAGCTGACATGAAAACTCATCCAAACTTTGCACACCTAACTTTCAGAATACCGGCAGAAAGAAAGAATCATGTCTGATATCACTAATTTCTGTTGGACAAGCGCTGCTGAACTGTGCTGGTACTCACTGGCACTCAGGAGCAGCTGGCTTCAGCTACAGGGGTACCGCTGATGTTTGGGGGATGTTTTGGAGGCTGGGTTGCCTGTGAATTTTAAGCTTTCCTGCACAATGGGGAAAAGCAGGGAAGGGATTCTCACAGAGGCAGGGCTGGCTTGGGACCTGTTGTCTGGAGGTGCAGCCCACTGTCTGCAATGTCCTCCACCCATGGGGAGATGGGATCTGGGGCTGGAGCCAGCCTCATCCAAGGTGTCCTTTCCCAAGGCGGGCTCTGTATGGAAGAAGAAGCTACACCTCCAACAGCTGTGGATGCCCCTTCCCAGGGAGAGCACACAGGACTGTCAGTCTCTGAGGTTACTGTTTTCATTTTAATTTTGGAACTTGGGTGTACTTTTTATTGTTACCGTTGCCTGTCAGAAGTTTTGAGAAATGCACGCACCCCCCAGAGCTTTAGGATCAAATGGAAAACTGAATAAATCAAAGTATTATTGATGATGGATTAAGACCATTTCCGGCAGAGTAATCTCCTCTCACAGTGCATCTGTTGAGGAGGGCTCTGTTATCCTTTTGGGCATCTTTTAGGTGTATTAATTAATACCAGCTGTAACTGGTACCAGCTGTTACTGCTTCTCTCTGCTGAGGGGAGCCCCCTTGGCATTCACCCAGCCCTTGGGGTGAACTTGCTCTCCCTGATGGTCGTTAGGGATGCAGGAGGAGGACACGTGCTGGAGTGATCCCTGTGTTCCTGCAGGATGGGTGTGCGAGGTGGGATGTGGCCATAACCCCTCTTCTGACACACATGCTATCATACCGTGTTAAAGCACACATTACCTCTAAACATGAGTAATGGCATTTTTTTGTGTTAGTGCTCCATGCATTTCACTTATAATTTAAGACTATTATGAACTGGACTGATAATCAATCAGAGTTCTGGAATTGTTCCTGAACTATTGCCGAAGTAAAATATTACAGGGCTATTTCAACCTGGTCCGATACTATCTTCCTTCATACAGCTGGTACTGCCTTTTCATTCTGCAGCAAAGTGTCTGAGGTCAGGGAGTGCCTTCCTCTTTGTCTGGTCTCTATTAACTCTCTCTGGAAAAAGCTGTCCCTCTAACAGATTTCTTCCCCCCAGTCTGCCTTTTTGGGACTGATCCTTTGAATTTCACAGAAACGAGCAGCTTCAGCTTTTGAATGAACTTGCTGCTATTTGCTCTCACTCTCTCCCTCTTCCAGCTGGTAAGTGTTAACTCACATTGCCTTTCCTTGCAGGTTTTCATTTCTTATTCCTGAGAAGTACATTTTCACATGGGGGGGAAGAAAAAGATCCCATAAGTCCTAGCAAATCCATTTAAACGCAGATGTAGCCATTTTATGGTTGTTGCTATGACATTTTGGCAAAGGTTGTGCATACTGTGAAACCCATCTTCTGGGGAGAGAGAGAGATCCATGGATGAGCACAGGCAGGAGGAAGGTGGGACCCAGCCTCATCCACGCTGTTTGTTTGGGAGGGAAAGGAGAATGTGGAAGGAAACTCTGCCCATGGTGTTATCCCTTCTGCTACACCCACCAGCAGATAAATGGTGCTCAGGGTCACTGAAGTTATAGAAGAGGATTGGCTGGGGGAATGGGAAGATGAAAAGGAGATGATTTTTGGGGTTTTCTTGGTTTTTCACCAGAATTTAGAGCAGACTAGTAGAGAAGCAGTGTAAGTCTACCAGAGAACATCTCCTGTCTGAAAGTAGTGTTTTAATCCATGTAGAGCTGTGCATGGTTCAGCCCTTCACGTAGACATGGACATGGCAGGTTTAAAAACAATTTTTGTATCTCAAAAGTCTGTTAAAAACCCCTGTCCATTAAGAGTAAAGGCATATTTAGCGAACTGTGAGGTAACCCCTGCTTGTTCATTCCTTTTTCTAATATGATGCATTTCTCACTGCAAATAAAACCCAAGAGGAGTCAAAGGTCCCTTTCAGAATTCCTGGGGAAACACCATTCCTATCATAAGAAATCATCACTGAAAATCAAAAGTAACATATACCAATTAAAAAAAAAAAGAACAAACCCAAAAGATGTATTAGAGTCCTAAAGCTAGGGTGGATGTGCTTCAAGTTCATTGCAATAAATGCAATTTATCGTGGTTACTTTGCTTATTGTGGAACAGTTGTGTTAATTTTTTTACTCTTATAATGGATTTATGTGAAATCTCATCTTGACATAATTTCTAAATTTTAGTTAAAACCTGAAAAATGCCAAATATGAAATGTAAGCCAAATACTAAAATATGAGTTGGGACCAAATTAAATCTTTGGTTATTTTTTTAAGATACTTTAGGAAATAGTCTCAAGATATAAATTTATCATAGTATTATTTACAGTATGGAAAATATTTAAATACACAGAATAAATGTATTCTCCCTGTTAAAATTAAGTTATTCCAGGGGTGAATTTGGCCCAGCAGGGTTTAAGTTATTCCTAACACAATCAGAATATCAGAAGTCTTTTTTTAGCAGCGTTCGTCTCCTAAAAGGATAACTTTGTTACAGTAGGATTTATAATACCTTTGTACATTTCATATATATAGCACAAAAGATCCCAATGCAGCATTTCCTTTGATAGCCTATTATGCCTGACATGAATTCCCTATCACATCTTGTTAGGGAAATTTATTGTATGTGGTAGATTTTCAAATTACATTTACAAAATATACAAACACCAAATGTGTCTGTAGCTTAAAAATAAATATGAACTAAGGAACATACATTTAAAGACAATTGCAATCATTTTGAACAGTATTTGACATATTTCAGGATATTTAGCCTGGGTTTAGTCCTTTCCCTGAGAGGGCAGCATTGCTTTGCCCTGTACAAGTGAGGAGCACAGCACAGCCCCAGGGCAACGCAAGGGATGCAGTGATTGTGTTTTAAAGTGTGTTTAAAGTGACATGGAAAACTGTGGGGAGAGAGAGGGACATCACCTTGACAGCTGCCATCCTCTGGTCACCAAATTCCCGTGGTCCTTCTGGTCCCTGCACCCACCCGGACCCCCTGCACCCTCCAGCATCGCAGGGCCTGGCTGGACAGCCCAGGGCGGGCAGGACATCTTTCCCCTCCTGCCTGGGAGGAACACTTTCAGCATCTCAAACTCCCTGCCAGCCCTTGACATCCTTTCCCACCCAGATGTGTTGAGAAACAGGAAGGAATAGAAAAATCACCTGAGTGCTGATGGGTAAAGGGAGGAATACACCCAAGCTTTGTGTCACAAACAAGTGCTGTCACTCGTCCGAAAGCTCTTTAGGGACTGCCAGGTGTAGAGAGGACAAGGATTAGTTTAACCCTAGTCCCCTGTGGTATGAATCTCACCCTGGCGAGGGCAGGGACCACAGAGGGTGGTGTGGGAAGCAGAGGTGGCACCTGTCACACGGGTGTGGCCCTGTGTCCCTGCCTGTCCCCCTCCCCATGCCGCCAGCAGTATCGCTCCTTTCAAAGGCAGCATAGCTCCAGGCAAATCTGCTCTGCAGATTGTTTCCATCCTGTGTTCCCCATGGTTCTGCCTCTGTCTGTGCCTTGTAGATATAGTAACTTTGCAGCTTGTAAAGATTTGATTGCTCTCCCACCCCTCCCCCTACTCCCTCCTCAAATCAATGACTGTGTGTTACAGGTATCGGGGAGTGTAGTCACACAGCAAAGGTGTCTGTGCCAGATCCTCTTGCAGGACTGAGGGCGAGACCCCATCCTCCTCATGGTGAGCTCTTACAAAGGACCAGGCCATGCAAAGTCCAAGGGAAGTCCAGACATCCAAAGGCTGCACGTTCCTGGTGCTCAGTCACAGAGGGGCCCCACTGAGATAAAGAGTGAGATGCAGAAACAGCCAGTACCTGGCTGGCACCTCCACACATTACCATTGCAGAAATATTTACTAACAATAAATAGTAATAATAAGATTTTATTACTTCCTGACTCCTAGTCTTACCTCTACAGTCCCCCAAGAAAAAAGCCCTGCGTCTTGGAAGAGCTCCAGTGGGAAACGCGGCGCAGCTGCTGCGCAGAGGGTCCCTCAGAGCCCATTACCTGCTGTACCAACCTCCGCAGTGGCTTGAGCTAAGCACAGGCTCTGCTTTAATGCATCCATTTTCCAACTTCTCACGCTCCAGCTGTCTGAAAAGGAGCTGAAAAAAATCCCTTCTCTCTCTCTGTCTCCCACCACACATTTGCACAGCAGCTGGAGTTCCCTGTGGTCCCCATGCTCAGAGGGAACACTGTGGCAGGACTGGACCTGTGGTCTGAAACTGTTTTGTGAGAAGGCAGGCTGCTCCCCCACTCTCTGAAAAACCAATTTCTTTTTTTCAGTTTTTCCTGCTTGACTTCTCCCACTTTTTTTCCCCTCAAACACGCAGTCCTGCAAAATGTACATTTTTGTCCTACGACAAGCGATTTCTCGCCCAGCCTGTGAAGGAATGGACACCAAAAGGTGGGTTTGGGGTTGTTTTTTAGAAAATCTCCTCACACACACATCTCTTGGTACCCAGATCCATGTACAGTCCCCCTAGTTACTCCTCACCAGGACTTCTGCTGACAGACACTTGGAACTAGGCTTTGGTCCACCATGCATGCTTGAGTTGCAGAAGGAATTTCAGCAAACACCTACAAGCAAGGAAACAAATCTTTTCTTCCTGCAGCAGACAGGGAGTGTAAAAGCTTGAGGACTGCAGCTCTCCGGTTGATACCTTGTTACGCCGAGTTGGAGCACAGAGCAAATTTCTTACAGCCGAGTTATAAACCCCCTGAAAATAGGTTTTATTATGGAAATGCAGACACAACCATGGCTATAGCAACATGAAAGGCTCTGGTATAATAATGCTTAGATCCAACTCTTTGTGCAAAATTGGCATAGAAAAGTATTTGATTTTTGTCGGTTTTTTGCTGGTACATGTCAGTGTCACTTCACAGTTGGTCTCAGTTTATAACAAAATGCATAAAAATTGTTAGTAATCCTCATTTATAGCTGGGGTCTGAGAAGCACCATCTCAGACATTACTTTACCTATCAAACATGGCTAAAACAGCTATTGACATTTGGAACCACTATTCCTGGAAGGAAAGATGTGATGTTCACAGTTAACTAAGCAGAATGTCTACTGAGTTTAGTCTCTCACACTATAAAGCATTAGGCTGACGGAGCAAGCCTTGATAATCAGTTTGTTTCAGACAAGAAGGGAAAAAAAGAGAGGAGAAGAGGAGAAAACCATGAAGGGAATCAGTCTGAGACACTCTGCTTCGCTGTAAGTTCAAATGCTCTGCATATTTTCAGAATCCGGAGATTTCCCTAAAAAATACCCTCAAGTTTATATTTCTGTTTTTCAGTTAAAAACAGGAAGGAAAAGAAATAGAGGGATTTGATTGTGCTCCTACAGTTTCCACCACTTAAAGAAAGTTAGGCTCTTATGGAAAGCTGTGGCCTATTCTGATCTTTGGGGGGGAAACAATCCAAGTTCTAATAAGGAAATATCCTGCAAATCAGAAGAAAAAAAGGGCTCTCCTCAAATTTTTAGCACATTTTGTAAAATCACGCTGCCCTAAAATCTCCAAATGTAGCAATTTCATTTCTATGGATGGAAAGTGCTTTCAAAGGGCCATGTTTTGCCTAAATTACTCAAATGACTGAGTTCTGCTCAGTTCAGTGCATTGAGCCCCACTGTGGGAGCACGATTATCACTATTCAGCCACATCTTCACCTTGAAAGCAATCCCTCACCTGTGCCTATCTGTTTTCCTAAAGCAGTTTTAATGATCAGAAGCACGAATCCCTGTTTCACAGGGTCAGCCACTCAGACATCCGTGGCACTCAGACATCCTTCCCCCCACTGCTCTGTAGTAACTTTAGCAAATTTGTTTTGATTTCCACGATCATGGCACCTCAATTCACTAAGCATCAGCATTCCAAATATAGTTAAGATAATGGCATACTTGGAGATAACTTTTGTTTGTTTGTCCTTATTCTGAATATCCCTTCCACTCAATGGGTTGATTAATCATTACAAATAAAATAAATAAATTTATATGGCCATTTTACACATGAGGTAGTTTGGGATGTCACAGGAAACAAATGGAACACTTCTGAAAGACCTAAAAAGCATAAAAATGTACCCTTTTGATACTTTACATATATTTCTCTTTTTTTCTCCCCCATACACCTCAGGATGTATCTCCAGCTGGAGAAAGCCAAGCAAGTGCCATGTGTTTGTAATAGACACATAACTGTATTGGCTCTTTTGCTGCTGTTGTGGAGCTCTTGGAGATACTCTGCACAAAATATAAACCTCTACAGAGGAGCATAAAGTTTAAATGTAAACTTCGTGGTGAGATCATGTTGCCCAGGCCAATTTGGATTGCCTTCTCGTTTTGATGCTCTGCTTCCATAAGAGCTATCTAAGAACAACTACTAAATTTTATCCAGTTTTTAGAATTTCACATCATATTTACAGTATTATTACCTTGCATATACTCTGGCTGGACTGAGAGGTAACATTGTCTTTATTTCCTGATTGGAGAGAGAAAAAACTAAGGCCTCACATTTTCAGAAGGGAAAAGCCTTTATGGGTGTGAGATGCACAGCTATTATGAGGCTAAAAATTGGGATTTGCCTCTGGTGGGCATCTGGTCCTCAACCAGCCTCACTCAAAGCTATTTACAGAGGCTTAGAGGAATTTCCAGCAGTCTTTTCACACATAGATAGTTTGTAATAGTTTGTTGTTTGGGATCCTGGATTGTGTATTCATCAGTTTCCAATGATTTGTTGTGACAGTACTTAAAGGACTCATGAGTGATACTCTGCAGGCAACTAAATGAATAGCATATTGCCATGAGCAAAGGTATTTTTACTGTTCTTCTGCTGACTTTTATGTCTACTTTACAGCTGTGTTATTTAATATGCAGATTCTTTCTTATTATTTTTTTTAATTGTAATAACTGGTTGTGTCAGTTTTTGAACCCTCCCACAGGGAGGTGGTAATGTGGAGCCTAAGTGGGAACAACGTTTTATTTGGTGTTGGAAGTTTTGTCTGCTCGTGATCTGTAGGGATTTGTCTCTTACAGACTTATTTGGATTTTTTTTAACTTTCCATTATTTGACTCATTTCAGCGGTGAGGCAATTAATACTTGTCTGAAAAGTTTCCGTCAGAATTGTCCTTTTATTTAATTCCTAGGATTTTCTAGACACTCAGCCAGTCTGTTTCCTGATTTTTATAGCCTAGCTTATTGCTATTTGCCTAAGAATCTGTCATTTTCTCCTGATGCTTATTGGTCACTGATCATTTTTAATTTATTGCCTCTTCCTCGTTTTTCCATCATATTTGTTGTTGTAGTTATGGCTGGAGTTACATGCACACAACCAGTAACGCAATTAGGGAATACTTTGTCTTCTGGCTAACCAAAAAACGTCCCTACAAATGATTAATAGATGAAATATAGAAAGTGTAGCATTTCAAAGTTGCCAAAACGTGGAATATTTTACAATTCAGCAGAGTCATCTGTTTAACAGCCCCTGTTTTGTTTTGTGTATTACTCTCCCATACATATGCTTTTGGTTTTGAATCTTTATTGGTTTTGTCCTTTATTTCCACTCTTTCCTTAGCACAGACACATAGGAAATCATAACTGAAATAATATTCATAGTTTGGTGTATGGTGTGAATAGAAGCAAATATTCTCTGCTTCCATCTGAGAAGCAGACCAGGAGAGAGAAAAAAAATTAATAAATTTGTATCAGACCTGGTGCAGTGATGTTTAAAATGGAGGCAGGATCAAGTCTTTATCATTTTTAATAAAAGAAATAGGTTAGGCCTGGGAAGAAAGAACAAATACAACTAGCTGAAATATTCTTGTAGTGAATTATTATCAAATCCTTGGAGCTGTTTAGCCCTTTACATCGTCAGGTAAACCTCCCCATGGGATTTGAAGGTGTATTTATTGATTTTGTTATTAAAAAATACATCTGAAATTTTGAAAAGTAAGGATCAAAATCTGGTTTATGCAGAGTATTAAATTTATACTGTTGAAGGTGGAATTAAAATCTGGGCCATGATCTGTAAACCCTAAAACGTTTTTGGCACTTTTGGCGAAAGCACAGAATGTCTGTTTAAAATCTATTTCCTTTTAACCTCATCTCTGCATGTCATCAGTTAAAAAATATCCACCAGCACTATTAATGGCTAAGGGAAATAGGTATTTCAAGGCTTTATTTCAGTGGGGTGGGGGGAGTGTGTGTGTAAAAAATCACAAAAACCAGTGATTTCAGAGCTGATAAAAACTGTAATTAGTGTGTTTGGGGTTTTTCAATCCTATATGAAAGGAAAAACTATATCCATGTAGAAAATATATGATTATGCATAAGAACTGATGTCATCAGCTGTATAGCAAGAAATCACCTGTCAATGCACTGCAGTGGGCAATATCCTGAACTGAACTTTGAAACAATTTAATTAGCTCCAAAACTAGCAAGTAAAATTTGCACTCCATGAGGTAACAAATGCTCATTGTGTCAATGAATGTAAAGGAGAGCAGAGGTAGTTTGTGAAAACTCTTTCTTGGTTCTTTAATCACACGTTTTTTTCCTGAATCCACAGCCCGTGGAGTCATGTGATTATGGGAGACTTCCCAGTTTGATTGAAATTTAACTTTCTCTGAATCCAGCAAAGCTAGAATTTTGAACATTAAAAGCCCCAAGCACATGCAAAATAAAGGTTTCCTGAAATTTTTGCAAAAAAAAAAAAAAAAATTAAAAAATGAAGGGCCTGACTCATAATGCTCATAGTCCAAAGGAGAGGGCTCTTTAAACACATGGTATATTCACACTCACCTGACCCAGAAAGCACCAAAAAACCTAAAGCACTTTAAAAAAATCTTAACACAGGATCTCATGTCAGCCAATCTCACCCAGAACTCTGGATATGGAATGGGGCAGGACAAAACCTGAGCTCTTCAGAATTTGAAAGCAGGTGTGCATACTTCTGGCTGGCATTCTGTATTTGTTTCTCTCTAGGAAAAAAAAAAATCCTATTAAATCCCTTTAAACATTTCAAAGCAGCTGAGCAGATTTGACCATCTTTCTCCAACCTCCTGCTTCTATTTAAAAAAATAAAGAAAAAAAAACCCAAAAAAACCCCAAAAAACCAGCCTGAACTCTTCCAAGCTCCCCAAGGAAATTAACTACAAAAAAACTATGCTAATGGAACATTAAAGTTGTAATGTAAAACCATAAAAGTCAGGAAATTCAAAGTTAGGTCTCCCATGGTACCTTTAAGTCTGTCACCTTATGTACATGCACCACGATAGGACCCTCAGAAATGAACAGTTGGGGTAAACACGAGTACCTTGCTAACTGCTCAGGTATTTTATTTATTCCAAAGGTGGTTTTGTTGCTGCTCCCCTTCTGGGCACTAACGCAAGCTGTGCTCGGCACGGGGCACTGAGTGCTCACAGATCAGCATCCCCGTGCAGGCAGAGGCAGCCAGGGCTTGTCTAAACCCCAAACCAGCAGAGATGCACAAATTTGTACTTCTTTTATGTGCAACTTTAGCATAAGGTTAGTTAATCTTAAGCAGCAGCCAAACAAAAGCTGCAGTCTTGTTTGGGCAGGAGATCAAGTTCTTCATGGAAATATTTTAGAAGGGGGAAAAAAAAAAAAAGAAAAAGAGAGGAGGAGGAACTGGGGCAGCTGTGCACGAGCGATGGCAGATACCTTATTCTGTGATTCTGTAAAAATAATATTCTAGCGATAGCATTTATGAGGGGGATTTATAGGACAATTTTGCAGCCCACATGTGTATAAGAGTCACCAAAGCAATTCATATCAAGGAAAGAGGGCAACACATTTCAGCAAAGCAATTTTAACAAATATCCTTCCTGATATGCAATATATATATTTATATAATCGAAGGTCTGCACACAATAAACCCAGCAGATTGGTATCTTCCCCCAGTTCTACCTTTTGACACCCTCCTCAGCCCCAAGCATGAACAATGAGCTGCCACTCAATAAGCACAACTGACCGGAAGAATCAAAACAATTCTTGGAAAAAAAATTAGGTTATCATTCATTAGCTCTCTATCATTTGGCCACCAGTAGGCTGCAGGATATGAGGGCCATTTAATTAGGCCCTGCACTACTCTCTGGTGTGAAAAAGGCTCTCAAAAGCTTTGATTCCCCACAGCTTCACAGCAGGAAGTTGTTGGCGATAATTGACACAGGATTTCCTTGTTAACCAGCAGCAGACATGCTGGATTAAAGCGACAGAGATCTAGAGAAGAAAGTGAAAAGAGATAAGAAGCTCGGAAAGACTTCTGCTTATTTTGCACTTGAGGATGATGAGCAAATAGCAATAACAAACTGGAGTGCTGCTCCCTGTGAGTAAGGCCTCCACTTATCAGACCCATTTCAGCTTGACTGATCAAAGATTGACTTCCCTTAAAATAACATAGGCCTGGGGTTTGTTAGTTTATTAAGCTGCAGGTTTTATGAATTATCGCAGTTTTAAAGATGGATTGCAGTTTATGTGAAGGAGTAGAGGATTATCAGGTTTTCATCTAAACAATTATAAAATATCACAGCTGAAAGCTTACTTGCAAATGACATCATTTTCTTCTGCAAACTAAACAGGTCATTGTGTGCCTACATGTAAGCATTTCCAGCAAGTGCACACATACAGTAAAATTAACTCTGCAGCTGAGATGATAGCCCAGTAAAATCTGTATTTTAACTTCCAAAGTGCATGCAAGCCCCACGTTCCCTTATGCTGGTCCAAAGGTAATTGTATTTAATTTTTGACCGGGACCTTTTAGGTCTAGTTATGTTAAAGAAAGGAAAGAGAGAAATGGCTTATTGAAATCTTTCCTTAAATGTGGTCGTGATAAATGGTACTGAAACAGATCCACATGAGTATAGTTAAATGAAATGTCCACTTTAGAGCAGAAACAATTATTGGATATCACTTAATAACTTAACCTTACAACAGCACATGTGGCATTAATAAAGAACTGAGAGTAATAAAAGCTACTACCACTCCTATGCTCAGCGCACGCAGGCAGGAGTGTGTGTATGGGCAGGAGCCAGGGGAAAACCAGGACACTCGGGGGGCAGGAGCAGGGGAAGGACAGAGGACCAAGGCAGGAGGTGATGGGCCAGCAATGGTGCTGGATGAGGTGGAAAGGGAGAGGCAGGTGCAGCAGGGGATGGGACACGGGCAGGCAGTATATTTATATATTGCATTTCAGGAAGGATATTTGTTATCCTGAGCCATAACTACAACTCTGCTGGCTACTGACCACCTGTGAACTCCCTCATCACAGCTGAGCCCCGTCCTTTGAGGCAGCCCTGAAGGGAACTGCACAGCCCTGGATCACCAATGGGATTACCACAAAACCCAAATAAATTCCTGGGGTGTATTCCCTCTGCTGGGAAAGGGGAGGGATTGTGTGAGTGCTGCTATATCCAGGATCCTGCAGCTACACTGTGCAGTGCCCGGAAATCTCTGCAGGATGGAGACATCCTGGATAAGGCTGTCCATGGGGGGTACATGTTCTCCTCTGTACTACCAATATCCTTTTCAGCAAGGACACCCAGCTGGTAAATTACCATGTGTTTTAACCAAGATGACATAGCACTAATTCCAGGGGCACTGCAAACAGAGAAGTTTTTTTAAGTTCAGTGGCAGCTTTACGTATGGAGGGTCTGCTGAATGAGGCCCAGGGTGTGGGATCCATTCAGAGACAGAATTTCTTTTCTGTGGCAAATGGAGGTCTCATGCAGCTCCTCTGCATTTGTACTGTGATACCTAACACACACACTAATCAATTTGCTATTGTACAGTCAAAATAAATAATGCTTTTTCTCATTTATCATCATTTCTAGCTTACACTGTCAAGCCTCTTTAGAGCCTGATACAAATCTCACTGTAACCACTGACAGGCTTCATGTTGACTCAAGTGGGCAGTGTGCCCTACTGCTCTGTCCCATCACCAGAAAAATGGTTAACAGAAAAAAATGAGGCTCTGGTCCAGTATTTCAGGGTGCTTGAGCAACCTGTTCTTACTGTGCACAGAGCAGGGGGAGGTGTTAACAAACACTCCCATTGCAGCACTGGACCCCTATGAAGGATTAGTACCATAAGATGCCATATCGTGGGTGTTAACTTTTGTTTTGAAATATAGAATGTCATCACATTCTGAAAAAAATGGTTTTGCACATTTTGAAGGGAGAAATGTGGATTTTGTGAATTTCTTGCTAGTTTAAATATTGATTGTTATTGATAGTGCATGCAGTTTTTAATGGTGAAGAGCAGAATTAAATTACAATTAAACTTCTTTGAGTTCCTTTAGTTATGTATTTTTTTCAAAACTTGCATTACTGCCATGGACTTATAAACAAATGGATAAATTGATTTTACTTTCGACATAGCAAACTGAGATTTGTGGTCAACTAGTAACCAGCTTCATGGACTAATCCACCTTAAGGCTAGCAAAAGAGTTTCTTAATTTTCCTGGGAAATAAGGTTTCTTTAATTCACATATCTACATATGGTAGATATGATTCTTTCATTTGCTATGGCATTTGATAAAATCCTACTTTTATAAATGATGCATCTGCTTTTAATGTCTTAAATCCTGTGATTGAATAGACAAATCTTCCCCCTTGTCTTGTTTTTTTTTAATATTTAAAAGGCCTTACTGCCTTAAAACATACATCAAGAAACACTGTAATAGAGAAATACACTTTTAAGACAAAGTGACAGATTTACATATCTGTGTGATGTGACTCTCCTGACAACCAATAAATGTATTATATTGATGAAGTGAATATGTTCTCTATCTGGTCATTTTCAACTGGAAACTAATAACCAGCATCACCGTATCAGGCATGCAATAACCTGGGTTAAAACTAGGTTCATCAAATAAATCACTCAGGAATTTTTCTATTTCTTTCCCAAGACACGTTGCACATCTGCTTAGTGAAAGGAGGAAAGAAGCAATATTTCTTTGATCAAAGTCTTTTTTAATATCCTTGTATCTGTCCTTTGGGAATGCTATCTCTGGACTTCGGCCGGGCAGAGACGCTCAGCATCTCCTGAAAGGTGCTAAGCACCCTTTTACTGCCATCCACTGCAGCAGGAATATTCTGTTCCTTGCAAGACAGGGCTCCTCCAGAACATTTGCTGATGCTACATTACTTCCTAATGATCCAGAGAATGACATAAATTCAGCATCTCTAAAAACAAAACACAAGGTGTTTTTAATGAGTCCCAGTTTATATCAACAGCTTTCAGGGGGAATAAAAAATAATAAAAAATTCTTAGGCTGAAAAGAATACTGTATTAAATTTACCCTAAGCCTCTATCTCATAGACATGAAACACCTATACATATGTAGAGATCTCTAAGAAACACTTTGAAAAGCTACGTTGTGCTTTTAACTTTTTATAAAGTCTTATTAATATCATTTAGGGTAGCCATGTGGCTGCCTTCCTGCCTGGCCTCTTTTACTGTAGGCTTGGCAGTTGTTACCCCAAGCACCACACATGTGTGGCTGGAGCTGAGCGTGGGCAGTGGCCATTTCACTGAGGCAGCTGGGTTTTGTCATATTTCAAACTGGCAACCCTAATGCCTCTTCCTTTGGGATACAAATCCTGTATGAAATTCCCAGAGTCGAGCCAAGGCCTGGCCTGCCACAGGCAAAGCAGGGGTTTTTTCAGGTGAGGATGATTGCAGAAGCATACAGGCCATGGGGGATTTTTAATGTGCTTCCATTTCTTCTGGAGCCACTGCGACTTGGGGCAGGACCTGAGGATTTGCAGGATCAAAGTGTTAAAGTGCAGCCCCCTCCCACACTTCTGGCTGTGGATGGAGGGCTTTTCCTTGATTGGGTGGTAGCTGATACCCACCGGAGCCCAGACTTGCCTGGTTTCAGGTCAGGCAAGTGGTTGAAGACAGGCAATGAAGCCGGTGAAGGGTCTGGTAAATATGTCCTGTGAGGAGCAGCTGAGGCAGCTGGGGGTGTTTAGTCTGGAGAACAGGATGCTCAGGGGGGACATCATTGCTCTCTACAACTCCCTGACAGGAGGGTGGAGTGAGGTGGGGGTTGGTCTATTCTGCCGTGTGGCAAGTGAAAGGATGAGAGAAAATGGCCTGAAGTTGCATCAGGGAAGGTTCAGATTCAATACTAGAAAAAAATGTTCACTGAAAGAGTATTTACTCATTCAGTTGCCCAGGGTGGTGGTAGAGTCACTGTCTCTGGAAATGTTCAAGAGGTATCTGGATGTGGCACTCAGGGACATGGTTCAGGGGTGATGATGGTGGTGCTGGGTTTTGACAGGTAGACTAAATGATCTTGAAAGGTTCTTTCAACCTTGATGGTCCTGTGATAACACAGAGAGGGAAAATGGCAGCTACGCTGCTTTTCTTTATCCTAGAGCTTGCTAGCTGGTAAATGTGGCAGAAAAGGAGCTGGAAGTGCCTCAAAGAACAGCCTTTTGGCATCCTGATGTATTCCAGACCCACAGTCACACAAAATCCTGGACCCCCTCTACCTCTCCATGTTGCCATGGAAGAGGCAAAGCCCTGCAGGATGCACAGGTCAGGTCTGCTGAAGACTCCTGGGTTTCTACAATCTATTTTCCTTTTTATGGCAGGGCACAATAATACAGACACAAGCCAAAAATAATTTGGACAGGAGTTGATTTCACCGTCTTAAGGCCAAATACTCAAAAAAACTTTTAAATTAGACACTTTGGGCTTGGTGTCACTTTTCTTGCTGTTCCCTAGGTGCTACCTGAGAATCAGGTCTCATGCAAATTGCAGTGAGATGTGTTACAGGCCCAGCACTGCATTTCTAGGTAGGGCCTGTGGCCATAAAGTCACGCTACACTTTTCAAGATAAAGCACCATATCATCAACCGCACGGGCAGACGTTTTGTCTCTTTTGCGTGTCTTACTTGGGCTTGGACTTTTGGGTAAGATTATGGTGCAAAACATTCAACAGGGACTTCTTTCTACAGTAAAGGATGTGTTTCCTGCTATTTTGTGCAAATCCGTGCCCACTCAGCTTTGGCATAAGTGTAAACCTCTACAGTTCTGCTTATCAGAGTCTGGTTAGTACTGCAGAATTCTCCCCAGTCAGCAGCTCACATGCAGCTGGGCCCTCTTATGAAAAAAAAGGAGAATATTATAAGGAGAAGAGATGTTAGGGGATAGAGGCAGACAGACCTTGAACCATTTTTCTGCTAGATCCTGCCTTTTTATAGAAATATAGAAATATATAAATAAATAAAAGTGCAAATCTACTCTGTTGGCAACAAATAGGTGGGAAACCCACCTGCTAAGCTGAGTTCTCAGCCCTCTCTTAAGGCTGAGCCATAGATGGGATAACAATCTCCCAGTTCTATTTATTGTACCATATATGACAAAACATATAATCTAAAATCAAAGTAAAATCCACTCAGTTTGTACATCTAATAGTATATATGGGATACAAATAACACACAAGAAACAATCTAATTAAACTCATAATCCATTTAAATTCATTTAATCTATATTTTCACTTAAACAGCTCTTAAATGATAGTATTTTAAAGACAGTATAATTTTCCAAATAATCTGTTAGATAACATATCCAAGGAAAAGCAGACATGAACTTCTGGAAATGTTTTTTTCTTGCAGTTGCATGTGTGTTTCATGCCAATTCACCTGAAAAAGTACCACTTAAGGCAGCAGTACCCAAGTGTAAGGTGTTTGGGTGAGTACGTTGGAAAAATTTGTGGTACCATGTTTACTACCACAAACTGAAATTCAGAGTGGTGCTCACGAGAAGATTTCCACCCCATCTAAGATCCGAAGTTAATTCCCAGTGCTGCTGATTCCACAGGGCTTCTATCTTTGTTCAGGAGATAAGTGGGATTGAAAAGCTCCCGGCAACTTGACTAGGGCCCAGCAGATTTGGATTAATTTCACTCAAAGATTTTCCTTAACTGGATGTCATACAACTTTTAAAAAGTCTCTTGCTACTGAAAAAGGATGTACAGGATCACAGAACTAGCATGAAATTTAGGAGAAAAGGAGAAAAACCCACTTATTTTGACCTGGACGTGAAAGGTGGTTGGTTTGACAAAATATCTGTGAAAATATCTGTGTGCATCTGCATAAACAGGAGAATGCAGTTACCTGAGGAGGGGAAAAGTGGAAATATTAGCCTATTTGTTGATAGCAACATCTCATGACAGAGGGAGCTTTCATCAGTGCTCCGAGCTTAAATTGTATTTATTAAACACTAGTAGTTTTACTAGTAGCTTGCTTTGTTTTCTAACTCCTAAACATAAAAAGCAAATGTGAATCAACCTCTTTAAATTAAATATGAGAAACAATTACGTTTTGACAGTTTAATTGCATTTTTCCTCCAACATGGCATTCTAAACAAGATACCACATGTATTTAGCATGCTGATTATATTTTTAGATTGTTTTGCAATTAAGAAAGTATCCCTAAAAGAGATAAAATAATTGGTTGACTAAATCACTATTTCTTGAGGGAACAATATTAAGAAATGAATGTTGAATGGCTATATCCATAATAATTAGCTTTTAAATCACTGCTTAAAGGTTTTAGGTTTTAGCCTTCAAAATTGTATCTGTCATTCAATTTGCTGCATATTATTCAACTTTGCTTAATGTAAAAGAAGGAAAAGATCCAACTACTGTGAACAAAACAGCCTTCAGTGTAACTGACAGAATCTCATGACTTTCAGTGGCAAGAAAACCCAGGCAGCCAAAATATCTTTCGTTAGCACTGTCCCAGTCTGCATCTCTGATGGTCATTGTGCTATTGATTTTGAAAATAGAAAAAAGGATACTCACTTATTTCAATCACTGCCTATTCAAGCACGTTCCAGCTTCTCTGGAGTGGAGGGTGACCTTCACATTGCTTTTATTATTTTGTATAAGTCACTTTCTTACTTTTTTGATTTAAAAAATGAGGATCCAATACCAAGATGTTTCATGAGTTTCTGTCATTTTTCCTCAACAGTTGATTGAAATAGGATGGTGGGATAGGAATTTGAAAATGTACACCCCCATTCCTCAGGTTAAAACATCTGCTGGTTGACAATCTCCCCAAATTTCATTTAAAAAATAAATTATTCTATTTAAAAGATGCACATTGGAATCAAACTTCTGATTCTGTTGGAACAAAATTGTGTTTATAATTATCATTTCAATCTCCCAAACATCCTCTTTTATTTTTACAAAATATTTCTGTCTTTTCATACCAACAATAAACTAAAAAAAAATCTCACTTTCTTCCAGTGAAATCAATGCAAGTTTTTATTCTGAGCATTTTCTACGTAAATTTGTGCAAAGCCAAGTCAGTATTTAGAGAAGACACATGGTAGTCTCATGATTCACAACAAGACCATATGGAATATCCTGGAATTCGATTCTGAGATATCAAATAAAATTGTATTTAGAAGGAGGAAAGTGAGAGGCTGAACTGCAACTGAGGCTGAAGCAACTTTTCACTAGGAATATAAAGTTTGACCTGTTTGCAATGCTCTTTAAGGTGCATTGATTTCATACATTTCCTACTGAGGTGCACACAGAAATATTTGGGTAGAGATGCCAGCAGTTCATGGACGAGTGATTTGTGAGGGGAAAGAGAGGTGAGCCCAAGCATATGGGACAAAGTGAAGAAGACGTGCTGGTGAGAAGCAGAGTGCAACAATGCTGAAGGGTCTAATCAGCTGAAAATGTTCCCAGTGCTAGTGCAGAGAGGGTCTGTTCCAGCAGGTTTAAGAACAGGAACCGGATAGGTGGGGAGAGAGAATCGGGATTGCCACAGACACAGCTGGAATGAGCCCACAGGCATTTCAACACACAAGCTCACAGCATCACACTTTCCTGTTCTTCTGTAAAAGGCCTGAGAATGCATGATCCACACTGGCTGTTGAAATAAATGCCTTTCAGTACTGTAGTGCAGTGTAATTCTAGAAAATAACTGGCAAATACAGGTTAACAAGAGATCTTTATTTAGTGCCCAGTCCCAAGTGCAAGGTCCCAGAGAAACAGCAGGGTAACAAAGTGTACCTCATCACGTGCAGGAAATTATTTCAGAACTGTTTCCAAACTGGGATTTGGAAAGAAAGAAGGGGTGGCAAGACACAGCCATGAGCTCTTTCCACCCAGCATTGCTGAGCTGTGAAAATCCTGGAGAAAGTCATGACAGGAACCTGAAAGAAGGCAGCACACCTTGTACCTGCTTCTGGCTTTTCAACACCAGCTGTGCCAGTTCAGGATATTGCTTCCCCACAGACCTCACCAAGCTTGAGGTGATGGTTCTGTGTTTTACAGGCTGAGACGTGATCCATCTCCTCTTTAATTCGAAAGCTGTTTCCTGATTGCAAGTTGTCAAAAACTTCTCCAACATTGCAGTGGCTGGAGTTGGAATAGTTACACCCAAATGAGCTTCCAGGTAACAGGTTTTGATGGCAGCTTATCAATAGCTGAGCAAAGATGGCTTCTTTCATGCCAGCTGCTATGTGGCAGCACCAGCATCTAAATCCCATGGAGTTACATCCAGCAAACCCCTAAATCACCCTGCACCTCATGCCAGCCCAGCCTGGCTGGTAGGGTACAAGGTCGCATGAGATCAGCAATGAGATCACCAAAAAACTTAGCACAGGGATGTGGAAACTCATCAGGCTGGGAGTGCAGTGGAAGACAGAAGAGAAAGGAAGAAACAAGTGTTAGATGAGCTCAGCAATCCCTTCCTCACACTGTGTAAATTTTACCCAGTGCAACACAGGCTCCAAGTTCCAGCTGTTTCTGGGACACTCTGTGGAATAGGTAGATTGTTGGACAGATTCATTTCTTATGACAAGCAGGCAACAGTCATAAACCAGATCCCAGCACTTCAAGAGTCCTATCACCAAGATCCCTCTAATGGAGTGGAGGACAGGGAGGCAGCTCGGGTAAGATTCCTGTCTCTGTGCACTGCCTACAGGAACCAGGCAACCAGTTTCTTAATAAGGTGCTTAAGGCAAGGGTCTAAAGCAAGTGGGAATGAGCCTGGGTGCCAGTGGCCACCTGGAGGTGCAGGAACAGCAAGCTGATGCTTTCGTGGACCTGGTCCTTTCTACTGCAGCAATAAAATGAATTTATGGATCTGCAGCGTGTTGCTGGGATTCCTCTCCCAGATCTCGTAATTCAACAGATCTGATCCAACCTAAGTACGCTGTGGAAGAAAAAAACATGGGGAACCTCTAGTTCAGGTTTAAACTTTAGACTTTAACAACAGGCAGTTTTTGGCACAGAGGAGAGATTTAAAAAGAGCACAAATTGGTGAGCTAAAGATTGCAAAAAGGGGCGAATTATTGAGATTCAGGCCAGATATTTTGGGGAAAACAGACCAAAAGTAATATCTATTCTAAGGAAAAATACTGATAAACTCTGGAATTACAGGCCAACTCTTTCTTCTTTTTCCTAACAGTCTGGAATATGCCTTGTAGCTCATCATATTTTTGGCTTCTGGCACATATTTTATTAACTTCCATTATGTACAGAAACAAAACAGACCACTATTTTAAAAAAATGCTGTGAGTAAAAAAATAAATATAGTGGCATATTCAAAGAGTAATTAAAGGGTCTCTTAAGAAACTTAAAAGCTGAGAAGATTTTGAGAGACTTTTGCACAAATATTACAGAAAAATATGAAGCCATTTGCATCCACATTTGTCAGCCATGCGAATTCCCCTGAGATTTAATTTGGTTTCTCCATTTAAAGCATTAGAGATAATGAAAACTGAAGACTAAAGATTTGGCTTGGTATCAAACCCAAGTTTGAGTTTAGATGATGCAGGAGAAATCAACGGAATCGGACATCCCTTAACTCATTCCAGTCTGCTCAATTACTGTCACCAGTAGAAATTGCTTCATGTGTCAAAACCCTTTAAGCCCAACACCTGATAAAGATGCCTGCAAAGCTAAGAAACCATAAAACTATCAGCACAAGATGAATACTGTTAGGGACAAAAGATATCCAGGAACACAGGTTTGGGTTTTTTATGTTTCTGCTGTTCCAGAGACCTGGTCTAATCTTAGAAATTTGTTGGTGACACACAGATTACAAAAAGCATGGGCATGCAATGTTATCAACTGCCTTGTTATCATGGAGTGAGATTACCAGCATGGTAAACCCTGGTACTGCTGGCATCAGTGTTGCTGCTCCTATTATTCTTTCGTAGTGAGCCTTTTGCCACACGCACCAGCCCTGTCTGCTCCTCAGGTGTAATATAGGCTGAAGATGTTCTGGAGAATATTCAAGAGAATCCCCAGTAAAGTCCTGTGGAAGAAATGTGCCCAAGGCAAAAGGCCTACCTATAGGAGCCATGCAAGATGAAGGAGGACAGGGCCCAAACCTGAAAGCCCTTTATTTATCAATTTATTAGATAAATAAAGACATGATCATAGAATCACAGAATGTTTTGGGTTGGAAGGGACCTTAAAGGTCACCTAGTTCCAACCCCCTGCCATGGGCAGAGACATCTTTCACTATCCCAGGTTGCTCCAGGCCCCATCCAACCTGTACTTGAACACTTCCAGCAATGGGACATCCACAACTTCTCTGGGCAACCTGTTCCAGTGCCTTACCACCCTCACAGGGAAGAATTTCCTCCTAATATCCAATTTAAATTTTCCCTCTTCCAGCTTAAAACCATTCCCCCTTGTCCTATCAGTGCACAGCCTTGCAAAAAGGCCCCGTAGAAATAAATTATCTTTTCATATAAAAAACTTCTAAAGCCCTTTTTCAGAAGAGTAATAGAGCTGCCAGTCCAACACCTGCAGGGTTGGAAATAATTTACTTAGCCTCGCCGACTTTGAGGCAGGTTCTTCATTTGATGAATGGCCCAATTAACCATCTGTTAATCACTACGCTATCTCGAGGTGGAATACCTACTTCTCCTATCCCCTGTCCCTGCCAGATAACATCGGGGAGCCCCCAGGACAGCAGTGGGCAGCCCAGCAGGGCTCGGAGGAGGTGGCCGGGGCGCTGAGCCCGCGGCCGCCCGCCCCAGGCAGCGGCTGTGGGGCTGTGCCTCCCTCCCCCTCCACACAACCTCCCCGTAACCTCGGGCTCCTGAACCCCCGTGTACATTTTAGGCCTTGATAATAAAGCAACATCTGCAAACTTACAAGTGCTTTACTCGAGTTAATTGAGTAAATTGAAGCAAGCTGCGGTGCAGGGGTGATCTATGATCCCAGGTTGCGGGCCGAGAAGGGAGACAACAGATTTACTGCAAAGACAGTGGGCGGCCTTTTGTTCAGGCCCTGGTTCACGGGAAGTTTGAGGTCACGAGGGATTAAAATATCTTCAGAAACAAATGGAATAATTTGGCTGAAATATAAGGCACGCAGTGCCAGCTCATGCCAGGAAACCAGGGGTGATTTATGTGGCTTCAATCCAACACATTTTTCTGATATCTGCCCCATTAGGTTGAATTTATAGATTTTTGGGAGAATATGTATCCTCGTCTCTCCTGTTCTGACATGTTTGTGCTCTGGGGAGCAGTTCCAAGGATTGCAAAATAAATAAAAGTGTGCATTACCTTGCATTCACAATGCTCTGTTCACATCTCAGGGGAGGAAAAAGAAAAGGAAAAAAAAAAAGAAACCAAACCAAACTCCCAACCTCCCATTTACTATACTTGTTTGGGAATTACTTATTAAAAAAGACATTAAACAGGTAATGTTCTTTCTCCTATAATCTGTACAAGTCATTAAGTTTAAGCACAATTCGCCACCTTGAAGCAATTGGATACATTGTAATTTGTTTTATGGTCTCGCAGATGCAAGGTATTTGCCGAGCTATAAATACATAAAAGTGGTTTATACGAGCAGCCCGTACCCTGCACAGTCAGGCAGGGAGAGCCTCCCCAGGTTTCCTTATTCCCAGGCACACACACGCGCGCACGGGCTCGTGCACGCTGTTTATTTTTTTTCTTTTTTTTTTTCTTTTTTTTTTTAAAGCCTGACTCACTTTTAGTGGGATATACCATCCCTTTTGTAGTCTCTCTGCTGCTTTATTAAATCCCAGATTCCTTACAAAACTGTACAATTTTAATAACACAAATCCACGCAGGCCATAAAGCTGTCGAAATGTACATAGCACCAGCCGTGATCAGCTGCAGTGATATCATCAACCCTGATTAGCCAGGGCCGGTCACGCGACAAGGTTTTATTACAAGTGTCATTTACATTTTTGACAGTTTTACAAGGCTTAATGGCTTTGTATTAAATACATTGTGTTTCAAGGAAACTGACAGTTCAGGGTATCTTGTAAATACAATGCGGCGGCATTTCCTCCGAAGCCATGCTGAGGAAAAATGAAACATCCAGTGTTTCTCTTGTAAACATGGACATTTAGCCAAAAACAAAAGCTGACCCGAGCCAAAGCTTAAGTATCCAAGTATCAAAAACAAGCTAAGAAAAAATATTTTAGTTTGTGTTTTTTTTAAATATATATATGAAGCTACAGATGTCTTGTAACATACTAAATTTTTTGTAGCAAAAGCATTTATCAATCACTGAAACACCTGAGGCACGTTCCCCACAGAAATTAATGAGAAAACGCTCTTTGCAAAAGTTTCCTACAAAAACCTGATTTATTGTTTGGTTCTCTTACAAACAAAAAGCACTGCCTGGGGGCATTAAAGTATTTCTGAACTTATTTACCAAGGTGGTATCCATTTTTAATCTCATGAGGAAACCTTTCCTAAGCTGATTATTTCTCATATGTTTTCATCAGAAATGAGGATGAAATTCACACCATTACCTCTGTTTCTGCTTGGATTTTGGGGTTCACTTGGGCCTAAGATAGAGATGATTAGAAGAAAACATCTTTGAATGACAGTAAGTCAAAATCCAAATTGAAATCTCTACTTTTTGGTATAGAACAGTCACTTCAGAAATTCAAAAGAAATTCCTCAACCTGAAAACCACCTTGACTTGAAGCAGATAGGCATTTTCACAGCAAAATCAAGAGCAGGCTGACCATTTAAGACCTGTGCATCAAGTGTAACTTTTCCCCCCCACAGAGTATCTACTTACACGTGTAATAATTCTCCAACTGATTAAATTTGTGCAACCTGTTATTTACTATATGAATTAGGTTATTAATCCCAGATGTATTTCATTCACCGCTGTTCCTGTGCCAGTTTCTCAGCAAACAGCACGAATATCCCTTATCATTTACACACACAGGTTTTTTTAGCTTGATTATATCAGCACAATAAAACTGGTACAGTCTCTTCATATTACAGCCTTTTCTTTACGTGGTGACCAGTATGAATTTACTCACACCACTAGAAATTCTGCCATTACCAGTGGAAGGAATGCTTTTGCTACTGCACCAGAAGACACACTAAAGATTAACTATTTAGGTTAAATAAATGAACAGTGGCAAAGCAATACTCTCAAATGAAATTTGAAAAGCACCGCAAAAAAATTAGTTTATTCTCAACCTTAAATGTTAAAAGACTGACGTTGTTTCTTTCTCCAGCTTGATGTGAGTAACACATTAGAGCTGTTCTCATGCTTTTTGAGTGTAAAGTTCCTTAAAGTCTAAATTCATGGAGAAAAAAATAATTAAATGTATGATTACTTACCATCTTTGATGATATCAGGGAACAGTAATGGAGCTGCTATCTTGTTTTGCCACAAACACACGCATAATGAGTTTCAACTTTAGATAGTTTCTAGAGATGATTCTGGCATGTCCTTGTATATATTACCATGGAATTTTCAACCACCCTATTGATGACTTAAAATAGGCTCAGCCATTTGATTCACCCTAATTCTGCACACATCATTTCAGTGATGTCTGTGGCCCATATCCAGATGATCTACTGAACAGATAATTCCCAATGCAAAAGTGCTACAGCGTCCATAGAAATTACCTCCAAATGCTGTAAAAGTACAAGAGGAAGACAGGTATTTGGGATAAATCATGGTGGAGTACTTTTAGTAAAGTAAATCTGTCATCGCTTGCCCAGTGGAGTTGAAGGCTGTTGTGTCTGCCCTCCCTTCCTTCCTTCCTTCTTTCCTTCCTTTCTTTCCTTCCTTCCTTTCCTTCCTTTCCTTCCTTTCCTTCCTTCCTTTCCTTCCTTTCCTTCCTTTCCTTCCTTCCTTTCCTTCCTTCCTTTTCCTTCCTTTCTTTCCTTCCTTCCTTTCCTTCCTTTCCTTCCTTTCCTTCCTTCCTTTCCTTCCTTTCCTTCCTTTCCTTCCTTCCTTTCCTTCCTTCCTTCCTTCCTTTCCTTCCTTTCCTTCCTTCCTTCTTTCCTTTCCTTCCTTTCCTTTCTTCCTTTCCTTCCTTCCTGGCAGTGATTTCTCCTAGATGTAAGCACAGAAAGGCTGAATGTCATTTATGTTATTCTTTAAGGCTCTCTCCTTGTGTCACACACTCCATGGAACGCACTAGAACTCATCTTCTTCCCAAGGTGTCTGGTCCCAACCCCTGTCCAGCCACAGGACAGCTAAAGGGCTTCCACCCTTCCAAACTGCTGCTGAATTCTTTGATGGTGCTCTACAAAAATCACTTTGGCCTAATGCTGGTGATTTTCTCCATGGAGAGCTGCCCAGTGTAGAGTAGAAAGTTACTGACAGAGGTTCTTCCAAGCCAATGCCTCCATCAGTTTTAGGCTGGCGGTGGGGAAGGGAGCAGCCAGACTCCAAACCCTCTTGGGGCATGTAAGAACCATTCTCAGGAGGGTGTTGCTCTCCCATTCCCACCTTCTCTGCCAGCACATTGCTGCTGTGGCTGAGGGACCCCTCTGGGGGGTGACACCTGAGCAGAGAGTGTCCTTCCTCCTCCTCATGGCTGCACAACCCAGAGCCAGCATCCTTGGCCCCCGCTGTCCGAGCAGCAGGTTGTGAATGGGCTGTTCTGTATTAACGTTGGGAAATGAAAGTGAAAGCACATGTGAGACCTGCTGAACAGAACAGCAGAACTGGAGACTTAGCTGTATGCCAGAAGCCACAACCAGATAGAAATCACAGGTTAGTCAGGAAATTACTTGCATTTAATTTGGGGCCATGTCTCCTGGGAGGAGGCTGGCCTTTTCCTGTTGTGCAGCAATGTTGCCCCTGGGTATAATTTGCCTTTTTCATAAGCAAGGGTGCTATCTCCTCCTTCCTCAAAGAGACCTTTCAAAGCCAGCTGAGGAGAATCAAATGTGGCACATTAGCAACAGGACAATGGCAAAGTCATTATAAATTGACTTCCTTACTGTGAGCTGCAGTAATCTGGGTGTATTACTAGCATGGTTCTGCAATAAAACCGAAGCAGCCAGTTCCTCCACTGGAATGAAAAACACCCTCTCCCTGCTGACTTCAGAGAGGTAAGGAGTGCTCCCATCCTCTGGGGATGAGGTGAGGAGCCTGACACATAAGCATTCTGCTCCTTATGTGTGTGCCCAAGGAAAGGAGGCTTTCCAAGCCAGTGTGGACACAGCCACGGCATGCAGACTGCTCTGTGAGTCTCAAAAAAGAAGCAGCAGACTCATTTGTACTTCCACTCCACATCTCTGGTGGGCTGGCAGTAAGAGATGGCAGCACAATTGCCACAATGCTGCTTTACTTCCCAAAAAGGAGCTGCCTCAGCAATTAAGGAGGACATCTCTGACTGCCATAATTAAGAGCTGGAGCAAAAGTTGGTGCCCTGCTCTGGTTCACCAATTTCCCAAGTGCTGCATCAGCAAGGCTGTGTCTGCCAATGGCTCCTGAGCAGAGCCAGGGCTGGAGGAGCCTTTAAAGCAGATCCTGTAAGGTAAAGCATCTGCCAGTTTTTCCCCTTGTATTTTTTCCTTCACACCTTCCACACAAACAATAGCAGCTTTTACAAGCATGTGTCTGCCATAAAATGAGGACTCACTGTAAAAATAATGTTTCATTCAAAGCAAACAGGTTTTTAAAAGTGTGTTTTCTGCAGGGCAAGGGGTTTTTTAACAGTTCTTTGCTCATGCTTCCAGAGAATTCATTAAAATGTTACTCTGGATCAAATGAACAAATTCTTAATATAGTTACAAGTTTTTCCTGCTTCTTAACTTAAATTTAAGAATTAATGGTTGCAATCAAGTATAATTACCACCTCTATTGAAAGTGCTTTGGTACCACACGTGTATTCTCTGTATCACTTCTTGTGACCAATTATTCAATGTCAGCAACTTCATATTTTGTAGCTTTTTGGCAATGATTGACTCTCAGTGTCCCTTGTAGAGGGCATCACTCCTTTACATCAGTGGGGTGTGAGGTACATGCAGAGTTCATTTGCTGGAAAAGCCAAATCTCAAATTCTGATACTAATGCATCCCTCTCCATAAACCGTGATAAGATTCCACATGAGCGTTCCATTACCAAAATATGAGCAGGATTAGTCACATGAGGCTCCAAAATTAGTGACTTGCATGGCATCTGCAATGATTATTTTTCTCTTAAGCACTGATTGTGGGCACCAGCTCTTTCCATTCTGCACAACCTGAGCCATCCAGCAGCTCAGCCTCATGGACACAGCCTGTCCACCCCAAAGCACCAAGGTTCCTCTGTTCCCAGAAATTTTCTGAGCACCACTAAATAACAAAATAATGAAATAAATTAAACAGAAGCAAACAAAGCAAACTCACCAGTGCAGGAACTGCAACCTCCCCTGCCCTGAAGGGGTTAATGAATTCCAGTTTTGTATAAGTTAGGATAACTGTGACTTTCCCATGGCAATAAAAGTTCATATTAAACTCAGGTCTTGGTTCCCCAGGCCTGACACAACCTCTTTTTCAGGTGAATCTATGGGATGCTGGTGGGAGTTTTGCCACAGAGATGGGGTAAGGAGAGCCCTTGGTCGATGTGATTCTGTCCCAGGGACAGATTCTCTGCCAGCACCAGCTACAGGACCTGACCTGCCTTGGACTTCCAGGACTGGGCTCAGGTAACTGGAGCCAGACAGGTTGAGAAGGAAAATATACTCCTTATATTTCATTAGTTCTGCTTTTCTCATGTGCTTAAGAAAATCTATTTACAGTATTAAAACAGTGTAGGCCATAAAAGTAGTTTAGTGGGCTACCAAAAGATTGAGTTAAGCCCTCATCTAATTAAAAATATCCCACTAGCTGTGAATCTATGGGAGCAATATAAAGCAATTTTTCAAAGTAGTTTCTCCTGGGGTTAAAATGTGGAGTTTTTATTTTCTTTTTTCCTTTATAATTTCTCTTCTTTTCTGGCTTTGTTTTGTTTGAAGGGTGAATTAACACCTGACTGCAGGCTTTAGCTTTGGCTTGCTTTTAGTACCATATACTGTCACTTCTATCAAAAAGATTCTAACTTTTCTTTTAAAATTTTCCCCCTTTGTCTACAATGTGTGTAAAGAAAAGTGACCGAAAGGAGAGGTTAAGAATAGTTCCTTTTTTCAAATCTATGTTGATTGAATTAAAATGTTTGAATTTTATCGAACAGGGAAAAAGAGATTTTTAAAAGTCTATCTGTGGCCCCCCATAAAAGCATTTTTTTTTAATAAAACTTCTGTTTAAAAAGTATGTTATTAGCAGTATATCCTGTGCTGCATATTAATAAAACAATGGAATTTTGTATTTCTTTTTCTCATAAATTACATAATTCAAACCTTAAAACACCTTTAATGAACACTGACTCGGCATGTGGCACTTAATAAAACTGGGCTAAACTCGTTTTCTGCCTGACAGGCTACCAGTGGAGAATGTGCCCTACAAGTAAATGATTAAGAGGCAGAAATCTTTTCTGGACTACTATTAAACACTTCAAAGATTTTCAAAGTCAGATAAAATGAAAAGCAAATGTGTTTCACTGCCTCTCAAATACCTCAAATGTTTTAGCAGGTGCAAGCAATGAAACCTTCTGTAGTGACAGCACTTTAGGGTCTGCAAAGTGCACCCTACTGAATTATGGGAATGCAGGGCTTACTTCATAAAAATTCATGATTTTAGATGAGGAGAGATGCATGTCCTTAATACCCATCTACATATGCAGCACAGAAGGAGAGTCCCGTTGTGTCTCCCGTGTCACTTGTCTTAACCCTTGCTGGCACTGCAGGACTGTTTAATGTTGAGTTTCCTAGCCTTTAACCCCTGCCAGCTTTGCCTTTATTTGAACCCCTGTGTGGAAGAGCAGGCTGATAGCCCCGTCCTCTGTGCTGCTTGTGCTCCAGCAGATATTGCAGTGGGCGAGAGGAAAGTCCAGCAGCTGCCCCTGGGAACCCACCTGACCTGGTGCATGTCCTGGCAGCAAGGCACAGCTAAACCTTGTGTGTCTCTAGCCACGTTGTTCAGCCTCCCCAGGCCTCAGTTTCCCCTCTGGGAACTGGGGGCAATGCCATTTTTTGCCTCGCAGTGTGTTACTTGTACTCAATGCCACAGAGCCCACGGGTATGAAGGAAACAGGGACGATGGGCTGGATTTTTAAATGGCACTTGCAGTCTAAGACAACTGAGGAAATTTCTTTAGAATTAATTTCCCTGGCATATAGAGGAAAGTCTACACATATTAAATAGTGGTTGCTGCTTTGAACTTTCTCTTCTAGAAAACTGTAAATGAAAGTGGGGCTTATAAAAGCAAAGATAGGTACCATCTGGGCAGGTGCTGGTAACTGCTCTCAGGCTCTGCCAATTTACCAGACCATATACCTCAATCTCAGCCTGTAACTACTTGGATTTGGATTCAGGAGGACTTTATCAGATGGTTGAATGGGTTTTGAGAGCAGGACCAATAGTCTCCTTCTTGGGCAAGTTTGTTACATTTCTCTGATTGTGCTTTGCTTTAAAATTTAACTGAGAAATATTTTGTTGAGGATTAATAAATGACCAACAAAAACCAAACATGCTACAGACCAGGGGCTACCCTTAATCAGAGAATAGGCAGGATGAAGTGGTAGTACAGTTTTTAAGCAAACTATTGTGGAATTCTGCCACGATTCTGTATTTATTAGGAGGTGTCGGGAACCAATTTTTTATTCCCTTTAAATACAACATAAATACTTTTTATTTACTTTCACCCTAAAAGGGAATGTGTAGCTGATGTATCACGTTTTCCTGGGCTGCTGAGAGGATATTTCCCTGCCTGGATGTCCAGCCAAGCCTGGCTGCCTGGTGTCTGTCCTGCCCCAACAGGCTCAGTGCAGTGGCTGCACACCTTGCTGCACGTCCCAGGAGCTCAGCAAGGAAAGGCCTGAGTGCATTCACCGACCCCGTAACAAATCCAGACCCTGAGCTATTGCAAACAAAGTGCTGCAGAGAAAAAGGGACCTGCAGTGAGTGGCAATACAAGAAGGGAAGATCACAAATTTAATAAAATCTCATTATCCCATTACTCAGCATCCTTGGAATCTATTTACCTTTGTGTCAGAGTGCTAAGTGAGGTGTCCAGCCCTACCTCCCTGATGAATAATAACATGCATGATTGACTTTAAAGCCCCACTAACACAACTACATGCAGAGAATTACACTTACCAAAGTGTTATGGTGGAAGTTTTTGCCTGGCCAACAGCTTGAAATTCACTGCTTTGTTTCCCACAGCAGCTGCAGCTCTACTCTTCCACACCAATATCTGACTTCCTGTGGATAGATGGAGTGATGGTAATTCTTCTGCTAAGATTTCTATGTGTGAGTGCACAAATGGGAGGATGTGCAGTAAAATTGTGTTGTGAACACAAATGTATTTAGTTGTGCAATGACAGAACCACACGAATGGTCCCATATTAAAATAAATTCACAGAGCCTGACATTATGGAAGCTGAGAACAAATGTTTTGCCATGTAATCCATAAAGAAAATTCTTATAATATATAAAATAATCCAGATCAACTGAAAATATTTATGGGCCAGCCATGCAGCTGGTGTAAATCAGCATAGCTCCACTGAAGCCGGTGGAGCGACACCAGTTTAGGCATGTGAAGGTTTGGCACCCAAGTAATTTGGATTTTCAGCAAGAAAATCCAGAGCTACTTATCCTGTGGATTTGATGATTGAACCTCTGTTTAAAAGGTTGTGTTTTGAAATTCTGAACCAAGAAAATCATATATTACATTTTAGGTTTTGAACAGCTTTTGCTGGCTGTGGAAACTTTAATTCATCACAGTTGGCACCGAGCATTATCTGAGATAGTGTAATGGAAACTTTTAAGGACTGATGAGGTTTTTAACATTTTACATGTGTATTTACCCTTTCTATTTTTTAATATACGAGCAGGATTGTAGGGCATTGGACTCTGACCCATATTCCGTTACCTTCAGGAACAGCCTTTTCATTGGTGTCCAAGAGCTCTGGGTCGTTCTGTTGGTCAGCCAGAAATACATGTCTATCTCATGTATTGTCTATATTTATTTTGTGAGATGGGAAAAATTAACATGCCTACCATTTACTGAGATGTTTGCACATGCACATTACATCACACATTTAAATAAATACAGATGCATTTATTTCAGCATGTGGATATCCAGACGTCTATGCTTGCCTGGCATACATCTGGATAACTGAAGGATACGATTTCCACTTGTTTATAACTCCTTTCTTTCTGAACCAATTTTTTTTTCCAGCTTATCCAAGCCCACATTTCTCACTGGAGATTACATGCCAAGTTCGAACTGTTTTCAGTTACCGTAGCACAAGTTTAACATCTGAAACAATTCTTTAAGCATGCTCTAAACCAACCATATTAAATAAACCGGATTTTTACCAAACTTTCCAAAAGCTACAAAAGTATCAGCCTAAAGGAGTAATTTTTCTGGAAACCCATAAAGGGGCTTAGAAAGGAAGTACCTCTTTAACTATCAAGGAACACTCAACTACCAAAGACTTATTTTCAAGAAGGTCTACAAGTCTCTTTCTGGGCAAACACATGTCTTGTGCTGTCTTCTTATGTTGGGTTGGGTGAATTCTGAGTTCAGTCCTGACACGTGTAAGATCCCTGAGAGTGTTATTTAAAGCTTATGTTGAAACTGTAAGTTGGAATTAGTTCTCAACTTTTACCTCACTTTCAAAAACTTCTTTCTACCTGGGAGACCCTACCAGCGAGTTCTGTGGTGTGTCCTGAAGGAGCAGGGTTAGTACACATGCGTTTCCAGTCTGGTTGAAATCTTTAATGAGAGATCAGATCTGCCATAGCAGAAAACTTGGACTCTGGCTCTGAATTCCCTCCTTGGGTTTATGGGCTGGTACACCAGTATTTTGCAGCATGGCAGGTAAAAAGCAGTTTGTGTTGAGGCTCATCTAACAGGGGAAGTGAGAGCAGAGGAGCCTGAGGAGGCAAGCCTGTTAACCTAAACCCCATCTGGTACATCCTGACAGAAGCAATGTAGATAATTTCCATATGGTGTGTTCTTATTCTAACAAGCTTCAAGTGTTGAATTTTTTGGAGCTCTCTTTTCTTTTGAGATATGAGAGTCTTTTTTTATCAAGTAGTAGAAATTAGGTTATCTCTGCCTGACGGCAGCAGATAGTGCAAAGTCCTCTGGAAGCAGCAGAAAGAACACTTTATAACCAGTCAGGGCTGCACAGCTCCTGTCCAAACAGGTCCACACACCAAAAATCCCTGGGGTTTGGGCTGCTGAGGAGGAGGAAGGGTGACACCCAGTCCCCCCTTGTTGAAGAGTTCCCTAAACTGGTGATGTTCAAGCAATGTAACAGCACCTGAGGGCTCTGCTCTCTGCAGAGCTTTTGCAGGCTTGGCTTTTGTGAGCTTTAAGTCGTCAGCATTCCCATGAGAAACTCCACAGGCAGCAAATGTAATGGCAAACGTAAGCAGTATTTTAAGGACATAGGTGACAGTGAAACACTATCCTGGTTTTCCTCCCCGTTTAGTCATGCTTTTCATTCCACCCTTGCTTGCAGGTGACATGAATTTGATTATCCCAGCTACTCAACCACCCAATGAAAAACAGCAGCTCCCATCCAGAAGCAAATCAGCATGAAATCAGAGAGCTGACAGTGGTTTCTCAGAAACTCCCTTTAATGTAGTTATACTGTGGACTGGGTTACCTATTGAAACCAAGAGGGACTGGCACATGTGACCCAACCGAGCATCACCGTGTTTGTGTTCTACCCATCCAGCCCTTTAATGTCTTCAGATTACAGTTGTGGTGGGAGGGAAACCTGAGGTGTTTAACAAATGCTATTATTTTATAAGCTTCTGTTAAATAGTTAGACAAATATTCTGTAATCCTTCAGGCTCATCTTAGGTCAACCACATAGTTAATGAACAATGATAACAAATTAGCAAGTTGAAATTGAAGCTTTGGGGAAAATGCCCCATCTCTTCATCACACGCCTGTGTGCACATATGCAGAGCCTGTTAAGCATTTACATTTTAGTTCAAACTTACTTGCCACACTCAAGAAAAATAAATTTGCTTCTTTTAATAAGAGGATTGAAACCAAAGGGCATTTAATCTTTTATGATCAACAATAATATTTAAATGCTAGAATATGTTAAATCTACTTATAGCAATCCCTCATTACACAAGCTGTGTTTTCTTCCCTAATGAACTGCATGTTTCAAAATACAGTGCTACAAAAATGTTTGTAAAAATCTGCTTTACTTTTCAAATGTTTCACAATATAAACTGCAGGCATTTCACATTTTTTATAATTCAAGGTTTAATATTATGCAAATATGTCTTAGCTGAAACACAAAATTCCTGCATTTGGAATTATAATACAATGGCAGAGCAGTGAATGCTTTTCTATAACCATTGTCTTTCTCACCAAAGGCTAAAATTTGTGGCAAAATATGAGAGCACAGTACTGTGGAGACACCAAATAGTCTATGTCTTACTGCACTGATTAAACAGAATACCTAGAAAATGTAAATAACTGGATTTCCATGCTAGTATTGTAATGATTAGTTCTTGTTTTGTACCATGCTCAAAAGAATGACAGGCACCATACAGAAGAAGAAGTACAAGTCTCTGTCATGAATATCTTACAAAAGCCCCAGTCCTATACATGCAGGAGATTGTGCAGCTTTATTCAGGCGAGTCCCTTCAAGTGCTGCCTTCCCAAAAAACCCTACATGGTAGCAGAAGCAAGAGAGAAACCTGTGGGGTCATCATTTCAGAAGGGTTTTTTTGCCTTCCTTTTAAATATTTCCTTCTTCATTTCTGCATATTGACTTGGTATCCTTTTATACAGATGGGGTCATTTTTTTTCCTAGAACTGTGGAGGATTTTAGGCACCAAAACTGTTGCCATCTTCCTGTCATCTTTCCATTGTCCAGAGACAAAGCCCTATGAAGCCCTGGAGAAATCTAAGTGGAATATTTCTCAGTGAGGTCCTGATGCAGTAAGGTGCTTAGCATCAGATAGGACTGGGACCTCAGACAGAACCTATTCTGTTTTTAAGTGGTCTGCGAGGGATGCACTTTGCCTGAAACTCATTCCAGCCCAAGATTGTGAACACAGCGGACAATAGATGGATTGGTGTAAAACTATCCCAGATAACTGCTCATACATCTCCCCTCTGTCAGTGAAATTTGCCATGATGTGTTCAAAGCCAAGAGGCATTATTTGTGCTGTCCTGGATCTGTTAAGGAATGGCAGGGGGAGGACAGAGATACTTAGGGATTTAAAAGCAGAGAGAACTCTATGAAAGAGATAAAAGGAGTCAAATGCACAAACCCTATTTGAAGTCCTTAAAGCATAAGAAAAGAAAGTATTAGACTTACCACATAGGGAGAGCTGGAATTTGTGTAGCTCTGGCCCCTGTGAACTGTAGCTGCTATTTTAGGGGTGGTCTGAATGTTTGAATAGCTAGCCTGAATTCACAAAACTTTTCCCTAGTACTTATAATGCTCTTTTTTTTTTTCTATAAAAGTTGACTCTTTTTACTGTTGTTGTTTTTTATGAAGTGCATCCTGGCTAATGTATCTGTTGCCATGTTAGAGAGAGGAGAGAACTCTTTAGAAGCTGAGAAATTTGGTAGCTATCTGCATCTAGAAGTGTTTTCTCCATCAAGCCAACACACCAGGTCTTGGACAGATGTGTTTGACTAAGAATTTTCTCTGCAAATGCTCTCTGTATCTTTACTACCTCGTACCTCATAATATGATTCTATGGTCAAAGTTTCTTTCAACTATTTTTTTCCCCAGCTTCTCTCTAAGCAAAACTAAGCCCAATATCAATGAAGTCAGTTTTGAAAACCAGTGGCTCCTAGTGAATTTGTACTTTGGTATCATGTATTTCTCCTTTATTCAGTGTATCTAACATTTAAAAGATCTATTTTGATTAATATCCTCACTAAGGTCTAAACTACACTATTGTTCATTTCAGGATGCCAACAGAATAGATCAAGGAAGAGACCAAAATATATTATTTGCTGAGCTGCCTTTCAGAGCCTTAACCCTACAATTAGATAATAATAAAAATCCAAATTACTCTGTTCTCTGGACTTTGCAACGTTTTGCTGATATGTGATGATAGGGTGCTGACCAAGTAGATGATGAGTGCTTTCTGTCTCCTGGCAGCTACAAATGTGTTGAGGAAAGAGCTTTTATTTACAATTTGTATACTGTACTGAGTGTACCGGACCACAGTGTTGGGAAGTCTGTAGAGAAGAAAATGAGGTAAGAGAGGGTTGCTCAGACCTTTAGACATCCCATGTGTTTGCAGCTGTCTCACCCAGTTTCCCAGTTCCTCGCCAGAAGTTTGCTAAGAGGATCATACAAATGAGGGTGTCTGTAAGTGTCAGAAGGGTGGCATTGTGACCATCTTTTGAGATAAAAAGCAGAATCTATGGCTGCTATGGCTCTCACTATTTCATAGAAAAAGAGCCAAATTCACAAGGTCCAAGAAGAAAATTCACACTGAGAGCCTGCTGACAATCATCTCTCACTTACCTGTTTGACATCATTACTATAAACTTTTGTATAAAGTTGAGAATAATGATATTTCTTTGCCTGTGTATTGGCTATTTAAGTTTGAGTATTTGTCTCACAGTTGTTGGCTCAATGCTGCACACACGTTCTTCCTCAGGACTGTGAGTTTACTTCCTTCTTTGCCTCAGCAGAAGCTCTTCTCTTAAAGAAAAGTAGCAGGTGGTTTGTTTTCACTGATGGGTATGGTGATTCTCTTGGATAATATCTTCTTAATATCATCCAAAGAATAAAGTTATCCCCTGTGCTCACAGTTACTATTTCCACTGTGCCACTGATATTGTAAAGTCGTGTTGTTCAGAGGTTAGAGATTCATATAGATTAATTGTTAACAGTGACAAAATTAAATGCAAAAAAACCATTTTGTAGTATTTCTGGACTTGAAATGGCCACTGGGAGTATAATGCCATTCCTCAGTCAAATAAACACCCTAAGCAAAAGTCTGTGCATGCTGTGGTGGGCCCTGCTATAAAGGAAACAGAGTGATATAATTAACTGGATATTTCATGACCTACAGCGCTGGCCCTTTCCTGAGTCTCAGACAATATGTTTTCATATATATATTTATGTATTTTATATATTTTTTTTTTTCATAACTCCACAGTAGTATTTAAAAGCAAATGTGCATCAAAAAAGAAGCAGATCCATCAGGAGGTATGATAAGTCTACTGCTGGAAAGATTTTCTATCAGGTTGAAGGCAGTTTGCCATATTTGGGAGATTTTGCAAAATCTTTTTTCAACATTTTTCCCCACCACCAGTATGTTCACTGCACAAGCTATCTAAGCAATAGTCTGAAAAATAATTGTAAAAGTTATTTTGATAGCAATCAAGTTGGCTGAGTATTTCTCTAATGCACAGATCTCTCAATACTTCAAGTACAGGCAATTCAAGCAGAGTCAAGGGAAAGCTTTAGCTGCTTTCAGCCCATAACTGAATGGATAGGAAGATGCACTTCTGTACATACTCATTTATACCTTGGTTTCTTCACTGATATCTAGTCATATTTCTAGGATTCATATAAACTGTTTTTAATCATCAATCCAAGATCAAGGGATTTTTGACAAAGGAAATTCTATTTATTTTCTGGGAATGCAAGGTTCATAAGAAAGTCTTGATTCTGAAATTCACAATTTCATTGAGTGGCCACACTGGAATCCCGAATCGCCTCACCCAGGTGGTATTTGTCAAGAACCATAGCTATAGTCGCAGATGTAATCAAGCAGGAATCCAGTTCCAGTTCCAGCTCTGTTTCCTGCATTTCCCAGAGACTGTATTGTCTGGAAGTCAATGCACAGGGACAACCAGCGAATAAACACTATATCCAAGGAAACCTGCCACATAAGCCTTTTGAAATTCAATCTCGTAGTGTTTTTCTGATGTGAGTGAGTGCTAGTCAACAGGTATCACAAGTCAAGCTCGAGTCTTTGCCCTTTTAGTTTCCATGAGCAGGATCAATAAAAGACTCTGCAAAACACTAGATTATAGGCTGAGCAGGCTGGATGCAGAAGCCAAATTAACAACCTGCCATGGTGTAGAAAGCTGCAGATTTGCTCTGATGAATGGAGCTCATAGTAATTATTTTTTTTTTCGGAGTGCGAATTGAAACATTATTGTACAACTATTAGTTTCCAGCAAAAAAAATGTAATTGCTTCTAGATGCTGCTTGCTGTTTTCAAGAGCTCTTTAACCTTTAACTTTTTCAGTACAAAGGAAGCCTTGCTGTGCAGTGAATCTAACAAGACCATCATTTATAGCTGGCAGAGTTCATTAGTCAGTCGTAACAGTTTAATTATTAGCATTTTAATGCATGAGTGTTTAACTAGACAGAACAACAGTCTTTTAGGTATGGCTTGAGACTTCTTAAAAGAAAACGAACTAATTGGTGCTGTTGTTTGTACTGTGGCTCAAATTAGACAACCAAAATTCAAGAAATTTAGAGTCAGATTTTTGTCACCCATTAAATTAACATTCTATTTGATGGCCCTTTCAGTACGTTTCAGCTTTAATGAAAATATGTCTCTTTATAGGAATAAAAACTCTTTCATCTTTTGTGTCTTAAAAAAATAGTTTTGGTGAACTGGGCAAGGCCAATTCCTTCAGTTCAGCCCCTGCCTCAGAATCTGGTTTTACTCTAAGTTATCTCTGCTTCCAGTAATGAAGGTACAGTGTCAGCCATGGGACAAGTTAGTAGTAATCTGAGGTAAATTAATAGTTTGCAAATAAAAAGTTTGCTTATATTTGAAAAGCCCAATGTTCTACAAAGAATAATTTTTTAAAAATTTGATTTAAATGTTTTCATCAATCAATTTTTCATTTTTTGAAAAATGTTCGATGAAAAATTTTTTCTCTACAATTTAAAATAATTCTTCAGTTTGTTTTTATTTTCTATATTTTGCTCTTGATTTAACCCCATTAGAAGCCCATTTTTTTTTTCCCCTCTTTTTAATGGATTGCTGAAAATAACAGTTGTGTGGGAGCTCGAGGTCTGAAGGGGGATCTTTGGGAACAGGTTAGATTGCTTGGGAGATCAAAGGAAGAGAACTAAAAAAATGTGGATGCTTATCAGAACAGCTCTTCCGGACCCTCAAAGAATCTCATTTCTGACTGTGGACCAAAGGAAAATATGTGAACGTGGGTTATCTTTGTTATCGTGGCATGGCAGGTTAATGGTGCTGGCAGAACATGAACTAAGAAATCCTACAGTGTTGTGTTGTCCCACGGGAGTGATGCCACCAAACAGTGCCCCTGACTCCCTCTGTTCGTGGTTTTTGCAGTGTGCAGATGGTGAGGGATAACTTCTATTCATCCTTTTCAACCTCTGTTACACTGTGACCAGCAAATAAGGCATGACACCGTTCCCTCCTTTCATCCACCTTTGTTCTGCTTTTCCTCTGATCCTTCCTTCCTCCCTTCCCAGCCCTTCCTCTCTCCTCTGGAGCACCATATCCTCGGATTAAAATGAGGCATAGATTAATAAGATATAGGAGCATTTGTTTATAGCATTTTGTTAGGTAAAAGGGAAGTGAGCAGATAGATGGGCTGATTATTTTTGTAAATCCTGGAGTTCCCAACTGGTGTAAATTAGTGGTCCTACACTGGTACATATCATGATGAGTCTGCATGGGATCCCCCATGATCTGAGAGCATGTCTTACCCCAAGGGCAGTGAGCGGCTTCTGCAAATCACAGGGTGCCCTGAGTACTGGTATATTATGGGATTTCAGGGGCTGACCCCTCAGTTGCTTCTCCATAATCTGGCGGGTGAATGTGCATGGCTAAGAAACTTTTGCAGAGTCTCAATGGATCTGTGAGGCGATGCTACTGGCAAGATCTTTTTTACCTTTTCCTGATAAACAGACTGTCTGTCTGCAGCATTCCTGTGTTTTCTGGATGATGAAATGTGTTGCAACAGGACTTAAGTATCATTTAAAAACTGTCCCTGCTTACAATTTATTGCAGACAGGAGTGTTACATTATATTTACAAGGTTAAATTAGAAGCTCCAGGTTTTACGGAAGGAAGAAATACCTATTCAGGTCGAGTGTGTAATGACACCTATCCAGTTTCACAAACAGTTTATTAGAACTCATCAATTTTAGCAGGATACTTAGAATCAAAAATAAACATTTGCTGTGGAAATGCCTTTTCCCTCAACATTTCCAGACACAATGTGTCTTAGTCAGACAAAGGGCTTTTCTTTTTGAGAAGTGGTATTTCAGAGCTGGAAATGCCAGCTCCCTGGTGCTGAGAGGTAGCTTCTGGAAGTCTCTTCCAGATGTGAAGCTTTAAGGAATTAAGTTATATTGGGAGAATGGATTATCCCTCGTGGAGAGCATTTTATCTCCTTGTTAGGTTTAGGAAGCCCAGGTGATAGAGAAGAGTGGGAGAAAGAGATGCTTATACAAAATGCTTCAAATCACAAAACAACAGGGAAAGACTGTCAGATAATACACTCATACTCCTGTAAAGTGTTGGACTGACTAATATCTCATCATTTAATCAAATGATTGGATAAAGAAAAACAAAAAGGCAGAGCAAGCCTGGATTGTCCCTATTCAGCATGTCGAGAGAGCCACTAAGCAAATGACAGTGTTCTGCAGATTGTCATTCAATGATGGCAGACTGACTCCACACAACCAGCCAGCTTCCTGACAAAGGAATGACACCTGATCTCTTGGTCATGCATTTTTACACTCTTTCTGCAGTTGTTTTTCTTGATTTCTGCTGCCACTGTCCATCTGATTATGCTTTGTCTGTGTGTGAGAGAGAGTGAGAAAGAGAGAGAGAAAGGGGAGGAGAGAGAGAGAGAGAGGAGAGTGTGTGTTTTGTACATATCATCAGATTTGAGCTTGCCCTCTGAGGATATCAGTGCCCTAATTAGCACATCAGTATTATGCACAAGGTAGAAGCATTTCTGGTTCCCTTTAGTAGCTGAGGGCTTGCTTATCCTACACACTCTTGTCTCAGAACAAGGGAAGTTTGTTCCTGGTGTAGCTGATTGGTGTCCCCTCCCTGTGAATGGGACACTCGTTCCCATTGGGAATTCCTCTTGAGCTTTAAATAAAGTGGCAGCCTGGTTTTCTATAGCCCTATTTACATCTGTGCCACCGTTTGTTTGCTGCTGGAGTCAAGGCTACAGGTGACACAGAAAAACAGACCCTGGTGCACAAAGACTTGTAAAATACCCTGTGTTGGCTGTAATTTTTACCTGTGTGAAAGGGAGAGCTGAGGGTGTTTGTCTGTGCTGGAGCTCCAGATGTTAAAACATGGATAAAAGATTGTTAGGATTGTAAAGGAAAGCACTCAGAAATCACAAAATGTCAAAGCTAAGGCTCACTTATAAATCCATCCTTCTTTAAGGTATGAATACCAGTGTAGGCAGCTTTTAATTACACAGCCACGCTCTGTTTTTCCTAGATGTACATGTGAGGTTAGAGTGACTCTGGGTGCACATGTATAGAGCTATGCAGTCTGGGAGAGCATATATTAAACCCCATTTTTTTACCCATAAATAGAGATGAGTCCAAACCAAAACCCTAGCTTCAAGCTAGCTACGGACCTTAGGGAATTCAAAATCAGAATCTGGATTTGGATCTGAATTTAGCAGCTTAGGCCCATCTGCAATAAATACATACAGGATGAAATGTAGATAACTGAGATATAAGGCTATATAGACTTCAAAGTGGCTCTGATAAAATCATGATAACCACAAGAAAGAAGTGGTGTGTGATCTCAGATGAGATATCCCCAAGATGTCTATACAGCTTAATTTTCCCACATTGTGTCCTTTTATCTTCAATGGATAAAAGGTGAATTATTATTATTATAGGCAGTGGAGTAGTAACGCCTGTTATTCAGGTTGTCTAACACTTTCCATTGTTCCCCCTCTAGTCACTTATAACTTTTGCAGACTTTAACCTTTCAAGCTGAAGTTTCCCATACTTGGTGCTTGCCTCAGGTTGAATTTGATGGAGAATAGGCATTCTGCTTTCAAGACTGCAGCAACAGTGGTGGCAATAAATCATGTCAACATTTGCTTCTGCATTTGTAAACTGTCATTTTGAGATAGCTAGGGAGAGGACAAGGGAGCAAGCAAACAGACAACTTTAAAAGACTGCACCATCACACTCACCTTATCAAAGAGTGATCATGTTAAACCTCGAGTGACAGAAAGTCAGTCAGCAGGTGGGTGGGAGATAAAGGAGGGAATGGCATTTCTCACATGGTGGCACCTGTGCTTTGCCTCTCATAACCACAGCCCCTGCCTCAATGGAGTAATCCGCCTGCTTTAATATCTCTAGGATTCAGTTTTCACATAGCAATGCAAAAAAATAAAAGAAGTCTAAGTCTGAGAAATCTGCACAGCCTGAGAGCTGTCCCACATTCCCCACCCAATCAGCAGATAGGAGCTGTGCTCAGCCAGCCTGCCATGCTAGCTGATAATTATTGTTGTATTAATTGGTGCTGTCCAGACTAGACAGAATGTAAAAGATCCCACTGTGTCCAATAATTAATGTTTTTCCCTCACTGCAATGTCATTAATAAGGGGTTCCTCCAAGAAACAAGTAATTGGATGGTTCAGCTTCATTAGGGTATTTTTAGATAAGGTTTGGTCTAGAGACATATAGGAAAGCTTATTATGTTTATTTAGACTGTATTATCTGTTGCTAATGTGTTATACTGATTTTGTATCTTCCACATTCTCGGGGATTGCAGTGATAAAAGGAATGTACAAATTATGATTTAAATGAACAGAAATACTGCCTCTAATTTAGCTATTTTGAAATGATGAACAAAATTCCATCTCAAAATAAATATCACCAGTATCCTATAAATCTCCACTTTTCACAGAGACACGCAAAGCCATTGTCACAGGAAGACAAAAGTCAGATTTTACTAATTAGAGATGAGCATAGTGGAGCGCTCTTGTTTTGGCAATTATCTGAGCAGCTTTGGAAACTGGAATGTGTAAATCTGGGCTTGGAAATGACTTTGAAAAGAAGACCGAGGGGCTTTTTCAGGGGTATCATTTACACGGTCATGTATGACTTTATTATTCTGCAAAGATGCCTTGGGAATCTGACTCACATGAAAACTTGATATGCAAGTGAGCCATAGACCAGGATGTGGCGGATTTACACAGGAAACATATATGGCTAGTCAAAACAGCTCTGTTTTACCACAAAGGAGCTTTGCACATGCTTTGCAAGGATTTTATGTGGGAGCTTATTCCTGAACATAGCACACAGACAGTTTTTCACAAACCAAAGTTACTCTAGTCAAATTTTTTTGGAGCAACTTAGCCAAACTGGTCCCGTTCACAGCTGCATCCTCCTTAATCTCATCACAAGACACAGATCTCCCACTAGGAAATAATAATCCACAGTTTAGTGTCTGTATTATACTTAGTGCAAACACAAGAGACCACATTCATCCCAAAGTAATTCTCTAAATATGAGAGATCTTGTTACAACAGGGATGCACTTGGCCCAGAGGGTGTCAGATAGTGAAATGGGCTCATCACGCCATGCTAAACAAAAGCAAAGGAAAACATCATCAGGGAAACTACTCAGAGACTTAGATGAGTTCAGTTGATCCTTATTAAGTTATTGTGTTGGTCAGCATTTTCAGTGAGTTGTGCAAAGGCTATTGAGCCAGGATCTCATCTCCAGTATTTACAGATCTAGAGCCATTTCATTTACTTCTCGCTGTGGCAAATGAAAAAAGAATTTGCCTCCTCCCTCCCTGCCAGATACATCTTTGCCAAGAATGCTGCATATTGATAGCTCTGTGCAGACTGTTGCCATCAGTACTATTTTAAAAACAAGAATTCTTACAAACAATATGCAGGACTTGTCCAGACAAATATCTAAACCTGTCACAGTAAGTTCACCTCACAGAGAAGTGAATGCAGCCCCAGGAAAGTCACCATGTCATAATTTTATATCGTAATGGGATGTGGCTTTAGCTATCATATTTTGTTAGTATAAATTATCTTAAAAAGGCACAGAATTTAGTTTCCTGCTCATGGCCTGCCCCAATGTCTCTGGACCCCTGTCTGCTGCAGGATAGTAGAGAGGAAATCACATGTAATTCTGCTGAACTCGGGGGTGTTACACCAGCGCAAATCACAGCACAATAATGTCCTTGGTGTCCCGGGCTCCTCAGTAAGATTCAGAAAAGTAAATTCCATTAGCATGTGTAGAAATGTGTCTTTCTCATAATGATATGACTATAAACTTTTGTACTTGAGAACGGTAGCAGGGAGACCCCTTGAAAGCTAGATATTGATAGCTTGCTTTATGTTTAAAGATGTCAACAGAATACAATGGTTCTCAGCATCCCTATTAGTTATCTTTAGTAAGAGAGAAGAAGATTTAAAGTAAGGGAATGAGGTTTGCAATGTAACAAGATAAAGTCATCTCCTGCAGTCTAGAGGATTTCTTTAATCTTATTTTTAGAGAAGAGCTGAAGAGCTTTTGCAAAACCGGCTTGTTTGGATTCAGTTCCTATTTTATCTCATCCACGAAAGTTTAGAGTTTGAGAGGGAAACAGATAAAAGTTTGAGCAAACTGAGGTGGTTTTACATTGCACTCATCAACCTTCTTAATCTGGGCTTGCTTTTGTAAAACCAGTTTTAATCCAGATCTCTCCTTATCAAGTCTAACAGAACATGAGGGATGATAGAGAAGTTTGGAATTAAGAGAAATTTTTTTAAAAGTTATATTGTCTTCTAGTTTGTATCTAGAAAGTTGTTGAGGGTTTGTTTTTCACTGACAGTAGAAGGGGACATAAGGGATCATTACTTATAGTCATAAGTAAAAATATTTCATTTAGATTCTTTCATGAGGGAATTTCTCCCAAAATTAATTTTGCCCAAGGAAAATTTCAGCATTAGAAAAGGACCTCTTTTACTTCAGAGGATTTTTTTAATATTTCAACCAATATGAATACTTTGGATCTAAACAAAGAAGGTAGTTTTCCATATTCAGAAGATAGTGTGCATTTTACTTTTCAGGTCCCTGCTCTTAGTTAAGAGAAAAGCTTCTCTGTATCCAGAGAGAGTTTATCTATCACTAGGAATAGACAGGAGGAGTGGGGATGAGAGAGAAAATATCTTCATTTTAGTCATATAGAATACAATCAGTTCTCTGGTTTTCCTTTTTCCAACATGATGTAACTGAAGACCTCTGCTAGGAACATCTTCTTGCATGATGGAATCAGTTATCTGCTCTAAAATAGGCAACAATCCAAACAAAATGGGGGGAAAACTCTTCAGATAAAGTTTTTATAAGTTAACTGTTTCTGGTTAGCACGGCAATATCTCCTCATGAACCTGATTCCAAGCTCCCAGAGCTGTCAAAGAACCACCAAATTTCTACATTTCTCGTTAGCCATTGCAGTAGCTAAATGAAGCATGAAAGTTGATGCATTTTACTGCCATCATTCACCATGGCCTTTGATCAAGGAAAACATTTCCTGTGCGTGTCCCCTCCTTCTCTTCGGGGAGAAACAGGTAAATCAACACTCATCTTTCTGGATTGCCTCGCATTATCTGATTCATTCAATACTGCCAAATATTTTTGTCTTGTCTCCAAAAAGTTTCTGGGGAGAAACGTTAAAGTCCTGGAGGACCCCGGGCCTTTTCCGAAAGCCTGAGCATTCCTAGCATTTGTTCCTACATCTCTAAAGTTCCTGCAGGCAAAGATTTACAAGCTCTGTCCTTTGCCTGATATTGTTCAACAAGGAGGCTGCTGGAAGAACAAGAAAGACAGAGTGGTTTAAAATGCCAGGAGTTAGAAGGTTATACCTACTTGTACATGTCCCTGCTATCAGGTACAGCATCTTACAGATTTGTCAATGCTCTGCTGCAGCGAGCATGTGGATTCACAACTGGAATGCACTGGCTGAGTCAGGAGAGGGTGTGCTTGGATGCCTTATGGTCAAGGGGCTTGGAGCTGCAAAGCCAGTCCTGACACACTTTCAGAGTGTTTGCATGGGCACAGGCTTGGCTTGCAGAGCCAAACACAGCAGTGATGGCCAAAATCAGCTGCGTCTGCACCAGCCCCACAGGGTGTGATCCACTTGGATCAGGCCATAGGGATTCAGAAGCTCCAGACAACATTGATATAATTTATAAAGAGGAATAAAACCACAAACCAGTAAGAACCACGATTCAGCAGTCTGTTTGTTTAACAGGAAAGGTCAGCTCTCCACAGCAGAGGCACGCCGTAGCCTAGTTTAGGGTTCTGCCTTTTCTGTTCAAAATTACATGCCCTTAATTCTTCAGGAAGCCATTAGCTTACATGCCAATGGATTCATCCACATGTACCAACCAAGTTAAAATTTTAAAAGCCAAAATTAATGAAGTGGTTTCTCACACATATTTTTTTATTATTATTCCTCTCCTTATACACTTGGGATGCTCTCTAGCACTACCCACAGGGTCTGGGTACCTGCACCAGCACAATCCTACAGCATCACTCGTTAAGTGCTCTAAACCCCAAAAGCCTGTGTAAACAGGTTGTTCTTCTCCCCCTGCTGTGTTGAGCTCCCATGTTACCACAAGGAAAATGCATTTTGATTACCAAAGGAATACATGATTGTCCAGCATTTCCTATTGTTTGTTGCAGCTTAAGCTGACAACCCTTCTAAAGCTATCGCCCAACCAGACTGACTGCTTTGAAAATTTGTTAAAAAACAAATCCTCCACGCCTTGGGCAATCTGGACACCAACACTAACGGTTAAGAGAATGGAAGGAAACTTAGGCGGGAACATCCCCTTGTGCTCACTGCCAGCCCTTGAATTACTGGGAAGGCATTCCTACAAAAAGGGCCTCTAGTCAAGTTGGTGAATGGAAGAGCTGCCTCCAGAAAAATCAATTCTGTGTGGTAAGAACCCAGTGCCTCTGTTCTGGAGGCCTTCCTTCTTTGAAGCCGAAAAATCAAATGAAGCTTCAAAACTTCATCTCATCTCTAAATTGTCATAAATCTTATTTGTTCTATGAAAGGAAACAGAGTAGGCTAAATGGGTAACCAATTGGCTGATGTGCTCTGGAAGTCCTGCAGCTTCCGAGTACAAGGAAAATCCCTTCCCATGTTTCCAGAAGGTATTTCATTTTTTGCATTGCTTGGGGTGCTCCCAGTTTTCACAAAGAGGGAATAACACATGCTGACACTTGTGGAATCATTTTTATTTACACATTACTTGATTGGAAAATGAGCCAGCTTTATTTCACGGGGATAGGCAACACCAGGAGGGAAAAGAAAGCAGGGATAAAACCAGCACTGATTGCACATACAATAAATGATACACAGGCACACACACAAAAAGGAAATTGAAGAATGGAATCTGACCCTCCTTGAAACATAAACTGTATACAGATTTACTTCTAAAAATGAACAGATGTTTCTGAGATTAGGAAGCTTCTATATAAAACCTCTGCTGGGTGCCTAATATTTTAGATTCCACAGCCCATGGTTCCTAAAGTCCCAGTTTTGAAACTCTCTATTCTCTAGTAAACTATGAAACAGTCCAAAAGAAGCATAACTTCTTGCATCTCTCCAGTTCCTGATTTTTATATTTAGTTCCCAGCATTATCAGAGATCATTTACTGGCATGAAACCCAGTAATCTGTCATCTCGTCCTGTAACATTGCATAACATTATCCTTGGCAGTCCTGGAAAGAAGACAAGCCTATTTGATAAATAACACACGTTTCCTCCAGCAAAATATGCACAGTCAAATTCTTCAGGAGACATCAAACATGATTGCAGTGAATGCATGTTGCTAGACTGATGAATATATATTTCTTTTTTAATTAAGGTTATTTGCAGTGGACAAAGAACCTACAGAAGGAAACATGCAAGATTTTACCTTTTCTCCAAACTTTTGAACAGAAGCAGGCTGGAAGCCAGTCTTAAACCCCTTACTGACTCACTGGTAAAGAGGGTTTATAATACATTTTACCCATTTCACACATGTCCGGTGCCTGAGAGAGGCACTTCAGTGTAAATGTTACATCTGCTGCTCAAATCTCAAGTACCCACTCAAGGCCATTAAAGTACTTGATGAATTTTGATTTTTTTTTAAGGGATATTTCCAAATAGAACATTATTATAGTACCTTTCAACTACAATGTGTGTGTGAAAAGGTTTCAATTAGTAAAATATATGTTAGATTGATGTGTCAAGGGACTTGGGAGATAGCTGATCTGCATCTGTATCATCAATGCCTGATGATGCAGCAGCAAGTAACACTTCTATATTCCTGTTTCTAGCAATCAGAAAGGCCTCATGGGTTTATGCATGCCTGCAGGTATCACAAAAATATTTTATTTTTGCATAATTGGAGACGTAAGAAATGTGCACTCAGTCCCACGCTGTGATGTGAAACTCCTGTTTCCCAAAGTACCACAGGTAACAGAATGCACTGGTCCCATTTTCCAAAGAGAACTGCAAAATTCAGTCAGCCTTTCACAGTTTCCATATTTAGCATCTCTCAGAGCAGAATAGAACACATATTTAGCCAGATGTATGTATTTATATGCATATACATGTATGTATATATTTATACACACACACACACAAAAGAGGAGTCGGACTGTTCTGGTGAACAGGCTTACTCCCAAAGTCTTGTGGGGTTTTTTTAATTAAATGAAACAAGTCAATTTGGGAGCTATCAAATGCAATTTAGTGTTTTTCAGGCACCTCAGATGTGTGGTACTGACTCCAAAGAATATCAGCTATGCCTGGGAAATGTGTTTGTAATATTGATGCAACACTGCCCACTGTTGTAGTGGCTAATGAAGAGATAAGCCCTGAAACACAATGTTCCATGGACTCCTGTAAAAATTGAACTGTGAGTCTGTGATGTGTCCAGGGTAGAAAAAAGGGATGCTTCTCTACTTTAAATATTTGCTTTTTACAGTAGCTGATTTCTGAGAAGTAACTCAATGTTACATTTTTTATAACTCTGTTGATTGTAACTGTATTATTTTTATCTAAAGTCTCTTTGAGAAGTTGATGCTGTTATTAAGGCAGTTTCATGGAAACAGAAGTATTTCCTGATTTATATAGCTAAATAACTTCACTTCCTTATATATTTGTCTCTGAATAATATCTTTAGCTAGAATTATTCCACTGAAGCTGAGACACCAACTGTAAACTGGGTGGTCCTTAATATGCAGAATTAATAGAGCTACACATGTGAGCCAAAGACCACAAAAGTGTCTTCAAAACTCTTAAATTACTTCAAGGAGGTTTGGATCAGACCAGGAATTCATGGATAGGACTTCATCTCAAATTATTTTAAAGACTTATTCACCCTCCGTTTTTTTCTCCTAGGACTATTTGAAATCAGTACGTAGCTGAAAACAGAGCCAGAAAATAAAAATTACGAACAAAAGTGTGTTTGGGGTATTTAGAAATCAAAACATTGGTTTTAAATATCTAAGTACAAAGAGCACCTGGGCACATCTATACTACAAGGCAGGTGTCTAATGGAAATTATAGTGTTGCTAGTTTTACTCTGAGGCTTCTTGTCTATTTATAGCCTTCAAAGTACCTCCATTGCAAAGACAGGAGGCACCACGGCGTGACTGCCTTTTTATGTGCATTCCATATGCAGTGCAAAATGATGTAATTGCTTGATTGTTCTTATTAGACTTTTACAATGTATATGAACATGTATGGCACGGTACATAAATCTAACAGGCAAAACAATTGGCATTAAAGCCTTTATTTTAATTCGCAAATGAATCCAATGCAGGGGTGGTGCCAACACCGGTTGTTGTCTCACCGTGTGATTTCCATTCCCTTGCTGTACCTGGAGCTGTACAAGTAAGGGCAAAATGAGTGATGTTTTTGAATGCCCAAAATGCTGAAACAGATCCTCCTGCTCCCAGCATGCTCCCTGCTGCCAGAAACCAGCAATTAACTTTTTAGGGTTCTTGAAGTGTGCAAGATCCTGGAGACGTGACGTGTGTTGATCTAAACAACTTCCCACCACTGAGGAGCGGGATGTATTTGCTATTTGAATTATTTAGGAGCTTGTTATGTGAATTAAAAAGCAGCACTTTGCAGTATTAAGTCTGATATTGTAAGATTTTCAATTGATCAGACAGGCTTTCAGGATTGCCCATGAAGGTTAGGATAAAACAATACAGAATCTGGCAATTTGTGTGCAGAGCTGGAGTTTCAAGCCATATGCAACAAAAGGTGGGGAAAAGAAGCTTTGTATGTTTAGTTTTTCTTCCAAAAACACTAGACTGCTTTCCTTCTTACACACAACTTACTAAAGAGGTTTGTCTTGAGATGACAGAGTGACATTCACCATGGCCTTTGATCAAGGAAAACATTTCCTTGAGAAAATGAGTGGCAGAGGAAGCGACAGAGGAAGTGACTCTGAACTTAAGCAGCACCAATATTATTATGAGTTTTAGCAAGTGTTTGTGCAGTGAGAAGTTTACTTGAGGAAAAGAATGCCAAAGTACTGGATGTGGCAAGGACTAAGGAAGAGGGAAAAAACAAAGCATGTTGGATTTGCACAGGAGGAAACCATCAGGCCTGAAGGGAGTGGACAATAAATGAGATGGCCTGGGAAAAAGCATAAAAGCAAGAAGGAAAGAAGCGCAGAGGAAGAAGAGATAAAGGAGTAAATCTAAGATGCTGAGGAAGGCTGAAAAAAAAAAAAAAAAGATGAAGTCAAAAATAAAGCAAGATTTTCAAAGGAATGGAGAGTAACCCATAAGGCCTCACAGAGCTTATGCAGTTCCTGCTTATTTCTTCTCACTGCTCCTCTTGCTCCGTGCTACCAGAAATCACTTCTAACAAAAAATGTAGGATTATTGGCTCACTGTAAACATAATTAGCAGATTTAATGCTTCTGCCACTGCAGGGAAGAAAAAGAAATCTCTGATCTTTTCTGACTGGTCGTTTAGTGAAGCACAGGAATGAAATCTATCACTCTTTTGGAAGGTGGATGAGAGGCTGGACATGAGCCGACAATGGGCTGCATCCAAAGCACCATGGGCAGCGGGTCAAGGGAGACCCCACCTGGGATACTGTGTCCAGCTTTGGTGGTCCTCAGCACAGGAAGGACACAGACGTGCTGGAGTGAGTCCAGAGGAGGCCACCAGGATGATCAGAGGGATGGAGCACACCCCCTAAGAGGAAAGGCTGAGAGAATTTGAATTGTTCAGCCTGGAAAAGAGAAAGCTTCAGGGTAAACTAATGGCCTTCCAGTACCTGAAGGGAGCCTAGAAGACAGAGATTTTTTGCAAGAGCATTAGGACAAGGGGGAAAGGGTTTGCACTGAAGGAGAGCAGGTTTAGAGTAGGAAGAAATTATTTCCCGTGAGGGTGGTGAGGCCCTGGCACAGGGTGCCCAGAGAAGCTGTGGCTGCCCCGTCCCTGGAAGCGTCCAAGGCCAGGTTGGACAGGGCTTGGAGCAACTTGTTCTAGTTGGTGTCCCTGTCCATGGCAGGGAGTGGAAATAGATAATTTTATGGTCTCTATGTCCCTTTAGGATTGTGGCTTCCACATAATGAACTGCTGGGTCCCAGCAAAGCCTAGTGAACAGAAGGTGCGTAATAAAAATGTACTACCTGGCAAAACCAGATGCTTTTCTTTGTGATTGATATTTTTCTGTCAAGCCAAACAGTGAAGAAATATGGCAAAGGATCAAAATTGCTCAGCGTTGCTGAGGGGAGCTTTGGAAGCTGGTACACTGGCCACAGCATAAGCCCACACATTTACAGAATCACAGAGTCACAGAATCAGAGAATCACAGAATCACAAAATCACGGATTATGCTGAGTTAAAAGGGACACACAAGGATCATTAAGTTCAACTCCTGGCTCTGCACAGGACCAGTGAGTTAAGGAGACAGCTTTCTGTCAGACTAGTGCAAACTCCATAAATCCTGCAAACAAATCTGGCTTCTTTACCCTGAGCCAGATTCAGCACCTCTTTTGCACCTACAACCCGCTAAAGTCAACCTTCAAACAAATTATCCTTTTAAAGCTTGGAACAGCCTCACATCATCCTCCACAACCAACACAGGCTGAGCAATCCAGCCAGGCAGTTATATGGCTTTTAGTCTCACCCCAAAATACCAGAGGTTTGCCTTTCCATGGGGTGTGCCAGGCCAGGTGCTTGGGGCCGGTCCCGTGGGCCCCCAGGGCATGCTGGTGACATCTGCCCTGTGCCACCAAGCAGCATCAGGACTTAAACTTGACACATCAAGACTTTCCTGATACTACTTTATATGGCCAAACCCAGAGGGGTGCTGGGACACCCCCTGCCCCTGTTGGAGAGTTGGGGTCACGTTGGAAACCAAGCCCCAAATCCAACCTGCACCAGCTGGAAGCCACCCATGCCTCACCTCACCAGAAGAGGGGAGGACCAGGGCTTCTTCCTGCTCCTGTTTTCCTCTGCACACCAAAACGTATCCGTCTTGTAATTTCTGAAGAAGGAAATTGTAAATGTCAGCCCCTTATCTTTGCTCAGCAAACACTTTACTGAACGCAGCCCCGTGTTTACGGCGCGCGCTAATCTCGGCGCCAGCCACGGGGATTGAGGCACCTCCAATCTGGGAGTGGTGGCATCAGGAAAGGGAGAATGAAGTAGAGCAGGATAGCACAGAACTACATTAATTTATAGCACTCAATCTGTTACAACCTTACAGCAGCCTCAGACTAATGTGGTGTAAATTATTGCATGCTACTCCTTCCTTGTACGCATGGGGTTGTCTTTTTTCCGAGCCATTATTTATTTTTCCCTGTTCCCCCCTGTTCTGAATGCAGTTATTGACAAGTAACAAGGTATGGATTGTTATTGCTTTTGCTTTTTTTTGTCATAAATCCCTGTAGACATTTACTTAGCGTGAATTAAATCACAATCATGTGTCATTTATTTTGCATAAAATGAGACATAAGTAGTCTTAATCATATAGCTGTAGAAAGAACAACCACACCATTGTTTCCCGTATTTGAACAATAATTCTATATTTAAACTTAAATATTATAATTAGCAGCTTTGTTTGCCTTGCTTAGAAGTAAGATAGGTAAGATTGACACCTCACTTTTGACACCAGACATTAGATTTAATAAGCATAATTTTCATTTATTTGAGTCTAGACTGATTTTTTTTTATCAATGTATTTATTGTAGAAAGCAAATGTACATAAAGAAAGTTGGCATATTTATGAAGAAAGCTGAAATGACTTTTATGTGTTGCTTTGTCCAACTGATAAAATACCCACTGGCATGAAAATACCTATAACAAGAGCTGAAATCACACCAAACTGTAATTGACATGTGATTTTAAAAAATGCTCAAAGTAATAACATACTATCTCATAAGTGAAGATTCCTCTGTTCACTCTTTATCCATTTCCAAGAATCTTTTTGTCATGTAAATTTGCATTGATTAGTTTTTAATTTGACTTTCTAAAAATGTGCTCTGAATACTTAATTCCAGCAAAAGTACATTTTTTTCCCCCCAATATTAATAACAATAATTTCAGCCCACAAATGGAGAGCCTCCTTGGATATTTTTTTAATACACATAAACTTCAGCTGCTTCAAGGATCTTTCATTTTGCTGATACCTGTTTAAGTCCCAAACCTTCTCTCCTTATGCAAGCAAACCTGGTGGTTGCTGGACCAAAAATCAGAGTGTGACACACAAATAAATGAGAATTTTGTCAAAAGTACCCTCCGTGAGGATGAATTCACTACGAAGCTGATGAAGGAAAGCCCTTTCTGCCACGGAGATCCTGCTCTGGGAAAGGAAGGATCGGGGTCTGGTGGAGAAGGGCAGTTCCTAAGAGTCAGGGGCAAAAGCTGATGGGGAGCAGCTGCTCCTCCAGAAAAAGAGAACCTGAAATCCAAGCGGTTTCCAAAGCCTGGAACTGCCCCAGCACTTGCAATAAGGGGATGCCAGGGCAAAAGGGAGTTGTTCAGATACAAATAAAATCACTGATGGCAGAGTGTGCTTCCAAAATTAACAAAAAATCTGGGGAGAGAAACTCTGCTGTCAGACTAGAGAGGCAAGCAGCACAAAATTAAATAAAAAGCAGTGAGCTTTAAGTCTCAGCAAGGAGAAAAAAAAGAGGTAAAATCAATTAAAACATTATCAAAATATAGAAATACAGGTATTGGTGCAAAGTTTTAGGTTTTCTCCAACAACACCTTAAAAATACAGATTATTATTTTTTTTTATTTCTGTTTAAGATAGAAGATATTTCACAAAGAGTTCTAGTTTTTGATGTATTTTTTAAAATCAAGGTAGACAATTAATTTCCTCTCTCTGGACATCCAAAACCTCATGTATTTTTATAAAATTATATTCATAGCTGTATATTTTATTGTTCATACATTACTTTTGAAGCAAGCTTTTAATTTCTTTCCTCCTTTAAAGCAAAAGCATATCAAATATTACAGTATAGGCATAAAAACAAATTATGTTTGAAATAATCTAAAGATTAAACTTTATTTTTCTTAGCTGATTGTATTATTTGAACAATAATATTTTCAAAAAAAATTATTCATCTGCCTGATGAAAGAAAGTACCTGATACATATTTTTATTCAAATATTACTCCTGTGGTATACTGGCAACATTTTATGTTTCAGCCTAAGCTACAAATTCCTTCAGAACAAATCAAATGTCTTTAAAGAATATTTCTGTTTGAAAAGGAATTAAGCTTTCCTGAAAGAATTTTAAAGGTTGTGATATTCGCAGTCTGATAAAGCAGCACCTTTAATGAAATTCTAATTAGCAATTTCATGCACTTTGCTATTAGTCATATCAGATTAGTGCACATTTTCACAGCCTTCCTTTAATTAAGTGCACTTATTCCAAGTTTCAAACACTTTCCTTATAAGATGAAAACTGTGCTGAAATGTTATTTAGTAAACAGCAGACGTGTGAAAGTAAAGGTGCGTCTCCATGCGCTGATGGACATTTTTAAACTGCCCACAGATGCACACAGTTCTGGTGACTGCCAGCTGCTTCGGGGGCTTTGTTTTCTGCGTTTTGTTTCTGTGCATTCTGCATGTGCCTTTAAAAAGTGCAAAGGGATGAAGCCCGGTTTTTCAAAGGGCTCCGAAGGTGTTCAGAAGTTGTTAGTGGCTGCCTCGTGTGCAAAGTTCAGGTAATAAAAACAAAATTTGTACTTGAAAAAATTCAGAGAGTCCCGGCTGCAGCACCCCTGTTTGCTTCCCCAGACATCACCTTCTGTCACATCCCCTTGCACTGTTGCAGCAGAGGTTCTTGGTGTAAATCCAGCGTGTTGGAGCCATTATTTTACCCATCCAAATCATCAGCAAAATTCCCACACACTTTAGTGGGAATAGGTTAGGCCTTATCTCTCGTAAAGGATATTGCATTGCAAAGGCAAGTACTTCTAAAATACTGTACATAGCCCTCATCTCCCTGCAAGCTGATTAACTTGTGGTCAGCATTGTGAAAGGTGAGAGATTACCAACACCGCATTAATTCACAGAACACCTTGTTTTGCATGATAGGAGCAACACAGGGAGTGATTTAACATACATAATGATAAGCAAGTCTATTATGTGCAAGTAGATAAAGAATATAACGTGTTTCTTCCCCTTTCTGCAATGTGTGGCTGTAAAAACACCAATGTGATCGTTTTTCACGGTTTTCATATTTATATATACATATATATGAAGGTTTTCTCATTCCAGAGCAGAGTATTTTGTTTTTAAATGCTTCTTCCCAAGCACTGCTCCTCGGGTCTGTCATGTTCCAGGATTTCCATTTCATTGTACTAGGTAATTGCACATGTTTTTAAACACGTTCTCTTGCTGATGTCATTCATTTAGACTGTAACATTTCTGACATTTTTAGGTAGTCCCCCAGGCCTCGTAGCCCTCTTAGCAGGGTCCTTTCAGTGAGGGGTGTTTGCTTTATGATTACTGACTGACATCTCAATAACTTGGAACATATTGAGCAGTGCATGTCTAGTGAGCAGCTTTTTTAAATGCATGGTCCACTTTGTCAAGTCATGTGCAAGCCATAATTTAGGCTAATAATTACCAGACATGAATGCTATGAAACATTGATGTCTACACTTTTTTTTCCCTCTAAGTACTGAATTTTAATACATCAGAAAAGGTTTTCCTAAGGCCAAGATAAGCCCCCCAAAAAGCTCATATGGAAGCACTTTAAAAGTGATAAATGATTTGGAATCTGCACTGTCTACTGATGTACGTCTCAGGAAAGAAAATTAGAGCTAACAGGTGTTAGATAGGCAATGGTGAAGCATTTTAATAGAATTGTCAAAATGTTTGTCCCAGTTGCTGACATTAATGCATGCAACAAGAAATGTAATGCTCCACTGCCATTAAATGATTACTTATTTAAATTTCAAGTCGATGGCAGGAAATCTTAACTTTGTCCACTACTCCTATGTACAGGCCATCCCTCCTGTGCTTTCCTCTATGATTTGCATCAAAGTGTAATAGTTATATGGCTCACGTCTGCATGCTTTAAATAATCCATGCCTGTCAAATTTCATTTTTTCCTCTCAGATCAGAACCATCATAACCCCTTCTCCGCCAGCCTTGAAGTCACTACAAATATATTTGTACATTTCAGGGGAAATAATTTAAATACTCTGAGTTAAGGGGTAATTAATCTTTGAGTTATTTTCTTACTTCAAATGTATTTACTGAGTAATCTGCATGAACTTGTAATTATTATGTATTTATGAGGTATTTTCCATGTAATCGGAAAGTATTTACATGGTCATATGAATCCTGTAAATTATAATGATGCTGGGGGAAGAGGCACGAGGAGGGGAGCTCTGCTGCCTACGCTAAAAAGCTTTTCCAGAAATCTTTGGAATTCTCCTCAGTGAGGTAGCCTGAAAAGGCAGGAAAAGCACGTCCTTTAGAGATTACTGTGATTTCTGCCAACAAAAGAGATTCAATATCCATGTACAGTTCAGCTGGGTGAAGGGGGAGAGGGGAGTGCAGATAGTGACTTTTATTTTATCTCTTGTTTTAATGGTAAATCATTAATTTAAAAGTTGCTGTTATTTTTCAGAGGAACCGCGTCAGTTTACAGACTGCTGAAAGCTCAGCATCCATTCATGCTTCAAAGACAAAAGGGAGATTTCTCTGCCTAATCTTTGCAGAAGCCTAAATAGGATGTAGCCTGTAGTCAGACCATCTCTGGCTGTAATCTTGTCAGAGCTCAGCACACATGCACAGGCGTGTTAACACACACACAGCTTTACAGCCACAGCATTAATAAAGCCATTTCTCCTGCATGGTGAAAGCGAGGGAGCAAGCTGGGTGCTTATTGCCATCTTAAAATACTTGGGAGACAGCAAACAGATATTTGGACAAATGAACTGATTCGGAGTGAGCGCTACAGTGGGTCAGATTAGAAATGTGGGTGGAAGAGCCTTGGATATCCAGTCACAGGGGAAACATCCTGTGCTAGGAGAGCAGGGCTGTTTCATCCGCAACTGGCATCTTATCTCTCCGTAGAGCCTGTGGTTAAAAGCCAGTGCCTTTTTGGAAGCTTTTCCTTACAGATGAGATATAAAAGCAATGCCTGCCTAACCACTTATATACATTAATAATCCCGCAGTGATTTCCAAAAGAGGAAATATTAACCCAGGCACCACAACAATATTCTGCTTGCTTATAACCCTCATACAATTTAAATTCAATCTGGTGTAATGTTCTTTTTGACTTCCTGACCCAAATTTGTGTGTGTGTGTGTGCAGCTCTGAGCTGTTAAGCAGATGATTGCTCCAGTCCAACGGTAGGTCCATTTCTCTGGTGCCTTGGAAGAGATTTCTTAGCCTGTGTTTCAGCGAGCCTGTCCTGGAAAATGTGCTGTATGTAAAACCATTGGCTGAACACGACACAGCATCCACAGGGCCATTTTTACAGTACACACACATCCTTAGTTTCCTTTGGCTGCATCGTTGCCAGAGCCTGCAGATGGAGAAAGGCTCTCAAATCCCTCTGTTGGTAAAAAGGCGAAAGTGCTCCAGGAATATTTTCCTCTCCTTTTCTGTCTACCCAGAGCTCCCTTAGACAGTGTCCAGCGTGTGTGCAGTAGCAAAGCACACTGCTCTGAGTGTCAGAGCCAGGAAATGCACTCTCATTTCATAAACAAATGCCTGGGACCTGAAAGGACAGGCGCTGTCTGGGTTCCCATCCTGTCCACATTGTCCCCTGGTCATGGGGACTGTCACCCACTTTAGCTGCACCATTGCAGAGGGGGATCCTCTCAGACCCTGCCTCTGCAAATTATCAGAGCCAAAGTAGATGCTGAAAATTCTATGTGAAAAAAAATCATCTCACTGGCAGCTGAAAAACCCTAACCCTATGTCCACAAATTTCTGTTTCTGACTGTTTTAACAAGCAGCCATAAGAGCATTTTAATGGCACATATTTTAAAATACAATGTTGAGCTTGTATATTTTATTTCAGTACCACTAGTGCAGGTGGCTGCTATCTTTTAGAAACTTTTTTTGTGTGGTATTTGAAGCAAATTACTTTTACCGTGTTGTTTTTCCTTCGTCTTCATTACAAAAACATAGCTCTTGATACAATAACTGTAGAAATGAGCCTAGGCAGAGTCAGATTTCAGATCCCTGAAGCCCACTAATATGAAGTTCCACAGGTGATCCATGTGAGAGAAGTGTGGTGTATGTATTCCCTCCCACCTGTATTTTTAGTTCACCTCCATTGCTAAAATTAATTTAAGTAGGTAGTATTTTCAGTATCCTACTCACCTTTGTTGTCACAACTCTCTCACCCACCCAAGGCCTATTCCTGTCTAAATAAAACATTCTATGTAATGAATGGTCAAATATCAAAGATGGGGCTGTTTGGGCACCTTTTCCAGGAAACAGCAATTCAAGCTGGAGTGAGTCAGAGAAGGATTGCTAAGATGATTCTCATATATGAAGCACATCTTATGAAAGAAAATGAAAGTTTTCTTACTTGCCCAGCTTTGGAAGAAAATTGTGCCTGAAGTACTGCAGGATGAGCTAGACTGCAGTGTTTAAAGATGAAGAAATTAGTATAAAACCAGTCATGAATAAATAAGTGGAGGGTTAGAATTGGAAGTACCTTGCTCCAAAAGGATCAAGGATCTGTAGCAATCTCCAAATTACTGGTTGCAAGGAAAAGCAATCACTTTCCACAGTGAGCTTTAATGCACTGGGAAGCAATGAAGCAATTGATCCACAGTGCACGGGATATCTTTTCCTATATTGAGGATTTACAAAGGCTGTATATAAGCAAACAAAATAAGAACCTGTTTCATGAGTATCCCGGTGTCCTGTGTGACCAGGACTAGTGGCAAACACCTCGGTTTGTAAGCTCTCCCCTGAGCTGGCATGGAGGACACATTGATTTATTTCCCCATTCTTGATGCAATGCAGGATCAGCCTTCCAACCCCTTCTGGAAGAGAGAACTCTTGGATGACAGCGAGAAACTGTCAAGGCTCTGAAAGAGCCATCTCACTGGGACTGGGGAGGATAATTGTGCTGGAGAACCCCAAGATTATACTGCTAAAGGAGCAGATGAAGCCTTGCTTTCATTTCTGCTCCAGAACCAGTTCAAAACAGTGGAAATTTTCCACAACCATAAAGAGAGAGAGAGGAATGAGTACACAGGGAATAGAGGATTCAAACAGTGATCAGTTCATTACACTTGTTAAAGTTTTGACTTCTTTTTCCATTTCAAGGAATGTTCCAATCTTATATTTCACAGTGGCTGTGTAAATCACCTCTGTGAAGCTTTTACATTTGAAGGAAATAGTCTATTGTGAAAAAAATTGTTACCTTAGACCTTCTCCCCTCGTATCCTGCTCTAACAGGAGGGTGTTTCTAGACAGGGTTGTCCTCTCCCCTGGGTGCTGGTATAGATGATTTTGGCTGGACCCTGATCACACCCTGCACCTCCATGTATCAAAAAGCATAGTTATTTGGTTCCCTCTCAAATTTTATTGGGAGCCATGTCAAATATCCCTGGTAAAGCAAAAAATACCCAAAAAACAAGGACATGGAAAGGTCACTTGCCCAAAGTCCAAATGCATTGCCCATCCACTGGGCATCACCATTCAAGTGAAACCTCCAGCTCTTCCCATATTTAACCCTATGGCTCTGATCTTCAGACTGAAGTTTATAAGGAGAATCATCAGCAGGACTAAAAGCAGGAGGAACAGCAGCAGGATAAGCTCCGCTGCCTCCAGTGGGAGCAGGGAACACACAGACCAGCTCTGTTTGGTTATCAGCCCACCAGCACTACCCCAATGGCCTGTCACAGGCATCTTGCCCCTCCACTGGCAGGCAGCACTGGTGTGAGTTCCGGTTTCATAGGTGCTTTTCCACTGAAAACAGCCCTGGTAGTAAATTTCTAGTTAACTAGAGCCCATCTGATATCTGATAGGAACCCCTATAGCTGCTGATGGGGTCAGCTGGGAACATTTCTGAAGGTCTGTCCCTCCCTGTGAACTGATGAGATGTGGGGGGTTTATTCACAGGGAAAACTAAACTCTGCTGCATGAGTGAAAGAAAAGGTGATTAAGTGTGGCGAGACATCCTTCTACAGACAGGCAGCTCATCAGGGGAAACTCGGTGACCTCAGAGGCCATGAGAATATATCAGAAGTGTCTCCGCTTGTGGAGGAGAAGACATGGACCTGGGCCGACCTTCAGCTGATGCAGGAGGAGCTCTGGCAGTTTGTGTTGGCTCAGGAACACTCCCCTGATCCCCCTCAAGTAGCAGCAGCGCTGCTCCCTCGGTGGAGCTGAATAATCTCTCTCACAGCAGCTCTCAGCCAGCGCTGGATCCTGCCCTGACCCCGGGATGGTTCCTGCGCCGGCAGCGCGGCCGCGCCGGGCTCAGGCCAGGAACGTGCACATGAGCCTCACATAAAAGCAGCATTTCACCCAGACAATATTCCTTGCTTGGAGCAGTCGTTCTCCCCACAGCATTGCCACTTCCCGAGTATGGGAACGCTTTTCATTAAACGCAAATAACATATTTTCTATCGGCGCGAGCCCACGGTCTTTGTGCCATTCATCATTATGCATACCTAATATATTCTGCAAACCCCCAGTTCTCCTGCTTTCAGCCTTTCAAGGCATTTCTGAAATCAAATGAAAATATTACACCCCTGTTTACTTTTAGACATGTTTTTTTTCCAAAGCAAATGCATTCTGTGTTTTAAGTAAGATACCACCATGTATTTATGGGAGTTTAATAAGTTCTTCCATTAATAACATAGACAAACTAATTTACCAGAACGTGTCTGTTTTAAACTTTGGGAACAAAGAGTGGGAGTATGAAAATCAATCTTTCCTTTGTACTTGAGCCACTGACCCATTAAAGCTTTGAAGATCATTTCTTTAAGAAATTGTGAGGAGTTATTTAACTACAAACAGCAGCTACCTTCCCATTCCAGCTGCGTAATCAACCGTAATAAATTAGAGGAGGAAAAATAAAGGTTCACTCCATTTTTTTTTTATATAACTAAAAATTCTTAATAGTATTTTGACAAATCAGCCCAGAGCAGAAAGAAACCCTCATTCTTCCTGAAACTGCTGTTTAGCACAAGTTAAAACATTGCTTAAAAGCTATTTTTTTTGTCTTTAATTGTGGTTCAAAAATGTTCTTAGTTGCCCGGGCTTAATTATTTAACTCAAATTAATTGTAAAAGTTACCCATCACTAGAGAAAGTTAGCAAACCTGTGAACTACAACATTGATAATGGCTGCATATATAAAAACATGCAGCATTTCCCTTTTTTGCTTGAATAATGAACTCCTGATGGTATTAGTTATTGTTAGTTATCATTAATGACTATTTCACAGTTTAACGCTGATAATATGCTCAGTTATGTAGGAGTGAAAATTTAAAATAATCTCTATCTTAAACTGCTTGAGCAATCTACATGTTAAACAATCATAATGATGTTCTAGTTATCAGAAACTCCAATGGAAAAAATCTGTATGGAACATCACTAAAACCTGTTGGAAAAAGGCAAAAAATGCCAGCCTCTTTTAAAAATCTGACACATGGGTAATGCAAAATTTTTTAAAAATAACTCTTTTGATTCAATTTTGATGGGCTCTACTTATGATAAATACACAACTGTTTTCAAAGTCTTCAGATAACCTGAAATAGCATTTGTATCTTGCTGGAAAAGTATGGTGCTCAGTGACAGAGGATAGGAGGTTGACCCTGCAGCATTTCCCAATTCCAATTCAAAGGGGAAAAATTCAGATTTTTTTATTATTTTCTGCTTTTCTAAAGTGTTTTTGCTAAATCTACCAGGACTTTTACCCTTTGCAAACAAGGACGTCAGAAGTTCTTTCCCCTGCCCACACAAGATGTGCAGGATAAGAAAGCTTAATAAACACTTTGCCATTTTATAAAATGGAATATACTGCAATTCACATTTCCAGAGAGGTTTTGGCACAAAATGTGGTGCAGCTTATAGCAGGGAGTTCAGCCACTGTGCCAGACAGCCACTGCCCACACAGTGCAGGGACTGGTAACTCACTGCTTATTCATCTGCACAAGACTGGGGACAGTTCTAGACAAAGCTGCAGTCATCTGCTGCCTTTTTCTGCCCTCAGAGATCCCAAATGTTTAGATTCAGTTAACATATTGGGTAATACTTTACACTTTATATACTTTAGTCAATTTTATTTCAATTAGAATTGCCACTTGATTTCTATTTTTATATGTATAAAAATATATGTATATATTTCAGGACATTTGTATTTGCTCATCAAACAGACCTGTTTATTAGTCTGAATAGATGCTCAGCCCAGCTACATCAATTTGCAAGTCTTTAGAAGGTTATTCTTTGTAGAAGTATCCAAAAAGGCGTATTCTGAGTAAGTGCTAACACTTCATGTGGATCAAGGTCCAAGTTCCAAGGTCCAGTTCCTTGGGGATATTTAGAGAAGTATATTTTATTGATTGAAGGATTAAGTTGCTTTGAGGATCTGATCTGAAATCCTCGACTCTGCAGGCTTCAGAGAAATGATGCCATTTATTACTGCCATGGGTCAAGTTCTTGCCTCCAGGGCCAGCTTTGACCAGCTCAGTGTTCCCTGTCTAGGTTGCTCTAAAACTGCCCAAATTATGCAAACCTTTTCATTAAGGCCAACCACACCTGGAATTCTCATGAGAACAGCTTTTCCCAGAGCATTTCACTGATCTATCTTATTGGGGCTGGTTGAACATATCTGCTAGAATCTTATTAATTATTAATTTTTTTACTGCTTTTGGCTAAACGAGCCTCTTGAACTTGCTTAAAAGAGTCTGGGCACATAATACTCAGACAACAGGTGGCCTGGGAAGTCTTCACTTTCTCCTGTTTGCTACTCATTATTCATGATACACTCCTCAGTCACCCTGGAGCACGTGTCCATCCTACAGGTAGAGAACACCATCTTCAGCAGGAGCTCCTGCTTTTTGACCAAAACCCAGATGAAGAGTCAAAAACATGTTTAAGCACATGCCTGAGTCATTCTCACAGCAAACAACACACCTGTGGGCTGACATTCTTTAAACAGATAACAGCAAAGACAAAGACAAGCCCATTTTCAATATTCCAGTAAGGCAATACTTCCTTACAGATAATGAAAACTGGGGATTCCCAGTGTTGCCAAAGTAAGTGTCCTGATCACCCAGCCCTTAGACACAGCTCATTCTAGTTCATTCTATCTCAAAAATGTGGATAAATCTACATTTTTTAAACTGTTTTGCTCTGGTTTCTCAAAAACTAGAAAGGTTTCTCCCCAGGGGAGAAATTTTAGTGTAGCCAGATGCTGAAAATGAAGAAAGGTTCATTCAGAGAAGTTCAGAACTTCAAAATTACACCTGGAATATTTCTTCCCTCCATTAATACTGGAGATGAGAAAGTGCCAGAAAAGGCATAAAATATAGTGGACAGGAGCACCTGAGGCACTGAAGAGCTCATGGCCCCTGGAAATGCAAACCAAAATCCCTAAGATGCTTCTGAATAAAGGCCATGGTAGAAATATCTTTCTACTCCTCATCTCCATTACTGGCAAATTAATCATATGCTGAAAAATTACCTTTAGGGTTCTTTTCTTTGCAAATCAGTGTAATTTCTCCTAGAGTATCCATCTGATTTAGCTGTAGTGCAGTTCATAACATCATTAGAACAACACATTTTTGTGTCAATTAACAATCTACTACGAGGTCTGACCTTGCAACTATGTCAACATATTCTTCACCACTGGAGATCATGAAATACAGACAGCAGTAGTGTTAAAAAACAAGCTTTTAGATCCATTTTACTTTGTTGCAACACTGCTTTGCAGATACTGAATTAGAGCCCATTTAAACCATTCAAGCATATAATCAAATTTCAGTAATGAGTTATTAATTAAGCAGGGGCATCCAATTCTGTGCTAACTGCCTCATAAACAATCGACAGGAGATTTGTGAATTTTGACTTCCTGACACTATTAAACAAATCAATATTAGGTTTCAGACACAGCAATTCAGACAGTTTTCCCTGTTATTTGGCAATCGTCTGCCTGGAATACTAATGAAAGAATTAAGAGCTGTAGATTTTGCATGTGTTCCATCAAAAAGATCCTTATCTGTGGGGAATTGGGGCCTGATTTGCATGGCAGAAGACTTTGCTTTTGTAGGTACAATTTTTCTCAATATGTCACTCATTAGTATTTATAAACTACAGAGCAGTGAAGCCTTCAGCCCCTATTCATAATGAACAGTCATATCCCTGCTGGAGATACAACTGAACAAAGCTGTTTATTTATTTATTTAGTGGTCTTTTCCCTTTTGTAGCTAACCCAACCTGCAGAAAACTTGCATCTAAGGAGAGCTCTGAGCAACTTGCATTTCATTTATTTTTTTGAAAGGGATGTGTGCATGTATATACTTATATACATATATATCCATGAATGTATATATGCAATTATTTGAATAACGATTAGCTGTGTAAGCAACACCTTTGTTTACATGCAGCATTTGGCTGCCTAAAAATCACCTTCAAAAATTTTTGATATTTTTTTCATAGATTAATTTTCAGTTTCTCTCTCCCTGCTGTCAAAATGAATTCAGGCCCCAGTTCAGCCAAGCTTTGGAGCTAAGCAGGGTTTTGCTGAATGGGGGATTAGTGCTGTGCAAAGTGCTGGGTTAACAGGGCTGCAGGATGGAGTCCAGAGAGCGAGCACAATGCTGCTGCCTCCTCCTCCGGCCGCCCTTTGCCGCTGTCACCGAGTTGAACTTCACCTAGGGATAAGTGAGTGTTTAGTTTTCATAATCACATGGTCTTTGGCCCCTTAATGAAGAAGACAGCAGGGGCTACCAGCACCTGTTGAGGTAATGGCTTTTGTAAGGAGGATTATCTGGCTGCCGAGGACTGGGCTGAGGCGGCACGTGGCCAGTTCTCGGGGTGCTCTGGATATGCTTATGCCAGGGTTTTGGATGGTTTTGCTGGAAATTTCTGGTTGCTCTCTCCAGAATCAGCAGAAGCAAAAGTATGACCAAACCCCTGACCGAAAATTTCTCCTCCACTGGTATCTGTGATTCAGTATTCTGCAAAAATTCTGGCTTAGAGACACTCTTTTCTCACATCAGTTTTACTGCTCCACAGGCTGTATATACATTTTCTCTTAGTATCTCCATCTCAGTCCCAGATGCAAAAAAATGTACAAAGGTATATTAGACTTAAAATGAAGTTAATATTTGTTACACACACCTCAATTTCTAACACTAAACAGTCTTCTGCCAGCAGAAACACTGCATCTCATTTGGTTAGCAAAACTTGTGCTGTATTTACATAAACAAGTATCCAACAGTTTAAAGGATAAAAGCCTCACTAGCACAGAAATCAGTGTGAAAATAGGTCAGAGACCAAGCCTTTGGAAAACAACATTGGCGTGTAATGATAAAAGTACTGTGGAGTGATCGGTTCCAAAGTGGGTCAGGATTCTGTCTGCAGGAACAACTCCCCTGCTTCATTTCTCCTGTAGAGTACTAATGTGCAAGCTGCACCCCAGGAACCCCTTCTTCTGCAGGCAGAGGAGAAGAGGTTGCATCCACCCCAAATAGCTCCTAGTCAAAACTACAGATAAATTATAATGGATGCACATAGTCAGAAAATGCTGTCAGAGGACAACACAAGGAAATTAAGCTGCCTACTAAATGGCAGGGCAAATGTAGGACTGAATGCATCTGAGTTTTGTTTTATTTTGCTTTTCTACCAGCCTCTCTCTCCCATTATTTCCTTCTCTCTAGGATCTTAAGACATCTAACTCATTAAAAATCTTCTTTTTAATTATCTGCCAGGAAAAAAAATTAGCATAATTAAGGACATTGAAATTTAGATTAACAACCAACCTAATACGTGGCACTGCTTCCAAGAGGAGAACATTCCTTTTAAATCATCATAGGCTACCCAAAGGTTTCTTTTTGGTTTCTGCCTAGATTTCTGTTCAATATGGCTCTGAGAACATATTTGAGTGCATTGAACTTATCACTTGATCTGTTCAGCATTGTGCTCTTAGGTTTTTTTCATAGAGTCACAGAACCACTGAATGGTTTGCGTTGGAAGGGACCTCAAAGATCAGCTGATTCCCATCCCTTGCCATGGGCCAGGACACATTCCACTAGACCAGGTTGCTCAAAACCCCACCCAGCCTGGCCTTGAACACTTCCAGGGATGGGGCAGCCACAGCTTCCTGATGATTTCTGCTAAATTTCAAAAGGAGAAGTATCCTGTCCAATGCCTGCAAGAACAGGGTCTCACTGACCTGAGGTGAAGCAGGGGTGTTCATTCACCTGCTGAATCCAAGTGCCACTGGTAGGAGACTGAATTCCAAAGGCTCCCTGTATCATCAGTGCTGGAATTACTGGGTTTCAGGTGTAGACAGCCTGAGTACCTAAAAATACAATTGAACATACAAAAATAAATAACACTGGCATAAACAAGATAGGAAAACATGTTTCTTTAGCTCACTTATAAAAACAAAGAAGTGTGTTGCTTGTTTGGCTTACACACACCAAAAAAATGGGATTTCTCGAGCTCTGTGTGTTCCCTTCTTGTCTCGTTTTCAACAATCCCTTGGAAATTTTCAAGTCACTAGTCAGTTCAAGCTCACCTGCCAGCAAAGTGACACAGAAAGTGTGTTCTGCTAGCTGAGGGATCCAGAGGATGCAGCCTGTAAAGGACAGGATAATGACAAATCTCAACACCACGGCTGTGCTTGGTGGAGGAATGCGCTGGTAGGGCTCCTCTCCTGTAGGAAATACCAGAAAAACTCATGCAACAAACACTGCCAGGGACTGGCTGGATGTTCTTGTGCTGCAATTGCACCCAGTAAAATAGATGTGTTCTTTCTGTTTTGCCATGCTTCTGACAGTGGCAGTGCGATAAATGTGCTGAAAACCCCTTGAGCCCCTTCATCCAGAGCCACCCAGATCTGTGTGCCTCTGGTCTGCACCCATTCAACAGAGTCTGGCACTTCCAGGTGTCCAGCAGCCCTCGATGGATACAATTCCCTAAACAGCAGAGCCAGAACACCCTTAGTGTTGTCTTAGTAAATCCCCACTCTGCTTTCAGAGCCCCATGCCAGGGAAGGCTGCAGCAGGTGTATGTTCCCCATGGATGTTCCATGATCCTCAAGGCTGAGCTCAACCCACAGTCACAAATCTTAAAGGAAACCAGGTTTCATCAGCTCTGCCTCTCACAGAGATGTTTTGCTGTTAAGGTGAGAATATCCCCTCAGTGAGGAAAAAATATGAAGCCTGAATAAATTAAAAACGGGAGCTATGTTACACGTTACTGTCATTTAATTAACATCTCATAATGTGTTGCTTAAGGAATCAAGGCTCTATCGGGATAAAGCCTATAAGCATTTTCCCTGTTTAATCAAAAATGTAGATCACATCACATTTTATTTCTTAAAAAAATTACACACTTATTGAAAAAGCTATGATTAAATTCTATATTAAGAGCCATTTCTCTGAATTAATTCTCCTCCTAAAAATTCAGTGTCAAAGAGGAACATGGAAATTAGTGTATGAAATTTGGAAATCTGCTAGGAGAGATAGATGGGTTCATTCGACTTTATTAAATTTTGTTCATTGTACACCGATAATGACTTGACAATATTTATCCCTATAACACTCTATGTGAGTATATTCTGACATTGTAGTTTGGACTAGCCACCTCTTCTTAGACAACCTGGCAATTCCCACTGAAAGAAACTCTTTTTTTAGGTTTTCTATCTTCTTTTCTTTTCTCTCTTTTTTTAGCTACGGTGGATTTGAATTATTTTGACTGAAATTTTGTGTGCTCTGTGCCTGTTTCTAGTTAATAACTTATTTATTTTAGTTATCACCATTCAGATCAGAGGCAGGGCAGGCATGCTCTCATATGTTTTGGAGCACAGCATGAAATTTAGATAAAGTGAGGGGAAGGAAGCACAGCATCTTTTACTGTCCTTGTGAGGAGACCAGACCACAGAGCTCCCCTGAATGCTTCACTATTGAGTGCTTGGCCCTGGTACTCTGAAATTCAAGAAATAATATTCAGAGCCACAAAGAAAAGGAGAAATAAGTGCACGGTGCAGACTCGGGGACAGAGATTTTGGAAAAGCTGTTTGAGGATGAAAGCACAGTCATTAAAATAAAGGTGACTGAGGAAGAAATATGGACCAAACATGGGATCAAGCCCAGCCTTCAAAACTACAAAGCACCCTTAACTTGGAGCTGGGATAAAGAGGGACTTCAGGCACCAAACATGTTGTGCAATTCTGATGCCTTAGAAGGCTGAGCTGATTGTTTAATAAGCGCTTAATTAGGTTATACTAATCTGAATTTGTATGAAGTTGTGACTGACCTTATTAAACCATAAAATGTAATAAAAGTGCATTAAACTTTTGCCCTCTACCTGGCCAGAGAGTACAGAGCATGAATGATCTCACGATAGCTCTACATACATACTGTTGATTACTGAAGTTTAATATAAAATAGGAGTAATAATAAGAATAAAGAAGAAGATGACTCCAGTCTAAAAAAACAATGTTTTAGCTGTTTTATTGTATTAAAATAAATTAGCCAGCTAGACAGGGCTTGCTTTTCAGTAGCATATAAGCTTTTCTTGAAACCCAGTCCAGACAGAAACAAGAAGCTTGAAACTTAAATTATAGGGAAACAGAAGTTCTTCTGGATGGAAAATAATCAATCTTCTCAATGTTAACACCTCCTTTCACTGGGTTTCCCTCTGAGCTGTGTGGTGCATCTGTTTGCACAAAAGAAGGTATGGCTTTAGGTAAGTGGTGTGCCTGGAGCTAGGGAAACAGGCATCCTGTTTGTGAACTCTCTCAGGAATGAATTGTGAGGGGCCTGGTGACTCCACTGGTCCTTGTCTGGACTCTGGTGGTGGACAGTCTCTTCCAACAAGCTGTCTGACACTTCTGCTTGTAGCTCTTGGCAGGTCCCTCAGGTCTCTCTGTGCCTCCAGCAACTGCCTGTGATGAAGGAATATTGATGTTTGCCCAGATGGGGCTAATCCTGTACAGATGTGTTCATGCATGTCTGAAATGGACTCGGTCATCCTGACTTTGAAAAAAGATATCAAACAGGCATTTCCCTGGCAGGTATTCCTGTCTTAACTGACACATGCAAAGGAATTGATATGATTGTCATTTTGTGAGTACAAGGGAGAAAAATCACCTTTCCATATTTCAGCACAGTTGTTTTACTCCAGAGGGAGCTTTTGGTTGCTGCCACCTCAGTGTCCTTGGTAGGACACCTTGGAGTGCACCAACTGACCATGAAGGGAACTTCTGGCCAATGCTCTTGTGATTCCAGCCAACACCTGCCTGTGGAGCTCGCCATGCAGTCCTGGTGACGTCCTCTGACCAGCACCAGGTGGTCTCTCTGCAGGTTCAACAGAGCTCTAGAAACCCAGCACAATTACTGCTGGTCTGAGGCCAGACACAAAAAATTCTGAGCTCAAAAGTCAGAGGCCAGGGAAATTTAAATAAAATATGGACTTATTGCAAAGGTACCAAAGCTCATCACGGACAAATAGCTGGTTAAATAGATTCAGTCAAATGAGGAAAAAAACTGGAAAATGTCCCATGAATTGCCTTAGCCTGCACAATTGTCTATGCTGTTACATGCTTTGTATTTGGTTTTAGGTGTCCATGAACTCAGGTCTAGGGAGAAAAGAGAGAAACAGAATCCCGTATTCTGTGGGGCCGAGGGAAAAAAGTTTATAAACAGTGGTGATGGTTATGTGCAATGCATGCACACTTGGAATCCTTGCAGAGATCTCATTTCATAACCACTGATCACATATCAGACCACAATGGGCACTGTTGTAAGGAAAAGTTTCTAAGCCCCTCTTTAATAATTAGTTGTTTTTGTATTCACGGAAAGGGAGTGTACACAAGGTCCCAGGAAATGCAGTTTTAGTTTAGAAGTTACTGCCTATATCAGGTGAAGGAAATTAATCGATTTGGTGATCACATCTGACAGAGAGATAAAAGTCACTTAATACCTTTGCAGTTCATTATCTTTTTGATATCATATCTCATTTCCAGCATGACTGGAAAACTCAATTGATTTAAAGACAACTGTGTTTTAATTTACAGCAGAGGAAGCTCAGATCATCAGATATCAACATTTTCAGCAATCGTTAGAATTGTGTAGTTCGTGGTTGCCTTTCTAAACATTGGCAGACCCAGCATGTAAACACACAGAGTGTGCAGATCTTTGACTGCTTAGCCATTAATTTCTTTCTAAACCAGAAAGACGGAGTTCAAGTGGAGCAGGAGGTAAGCTTCATATTTATGCCTCCATCTGCACATACCCACCCACATCTCAGCAGAAGTAACATGGAGCTGAACTCTATGGGTTGAAATAGTAACATTACACAGTTTTTGATAAGATGCTCCATTTCAGTACTGTACCCTGTTTCCCTATAAACAGCCAGTGGTTGCTTTTCAGCATGTAATACCCAATTTATTAGCAACTTGGGAATACCTGTGGGTACTCAGACCTAGTTCAGACAACTCAGGAGCATTATGGTTTCTATTTAAATATTCAGAACCAATGGAATGACAGCTACAAAGCAGGTCAAGCTACCACACGCCAAAAAAGATCTGGACATACAGGATAACCCCTAAAAGCAATTGTGACAAATCTTCTCCTGGGTGAATCAGAGATCTCTTTGTTCAAGGCCAGGATGAGGCTTTGAGCATCCTGGTCTAGTGGAAAGTTCCCTGTTCATAAAATGTCTTCGAAAACCAAGAGAGGGTAATTCTAGAAACAGCCAGCTATCTCAAGAAGATAGTCTTAAAATTTAAGCTGTTCTAGATCTCCAGATGTCTGATCCTTTAGTGTAACCCTCAGACTTCATTTACAGAGTTATGTTTCTTTTAACATTATTTACATAGCCATATGAATGTGGGCAAGGCTTTGCAGATGGCTAAAGATAAACTCCTTAGGGAGGAGGTTAAATATAAGGGAGGATTTAAATATAAGCAACAATCAATATAAATTCAACCTTTCTATAGCTAATGACAGTTTTTAAATTTATACCTCATTTGCAAAAAGGATGATGGTGAACCACCCCAGCTATTGAATTTTGTTGATAGCATTCTCCTTGGCTACTAAACATACGTCTCACACTGGAGCGGTGTGCACTTGCATTGGAATGTCTGGAATATTCCGGCTTACCCAGCTCTGACACAGCATTCGACTCGCCAGGAATGCTACGCTTTGCATGAGAAAGGCACATCTTTTGTGGAGCTTCAGATATTGCCTTGTTTTAACAACATCTGCAGAAACAAATCACGATAACGATCACGCCTTATTGTGCATGAATAACTGCACTTTTCACGCTTTCACGGGAGTCTGGGAAAAGAAGAGGATCATCAGCTGAATGAGAGAGACATCCACCCATGCGTTCTGCAGGAATTTTGAGCGTCAGCCACGTGGTTTATGTGCCCACAGCAGGACCTAGGTACAACAGGGACAACAAAGTCCAAAATTGTGATTAAAAAGATAACTTTTTCAGTGCCTGCCTAATCTTGGTGGTTCCTGGAAATATCTGAACTCAGCCCTCACACATGCTTTGTGTAACTCTGTGCACCCCCAGAACAGTCCTGTAGCCCATGCTGAACTGCAAAAAAAGCTTTCTTGTCCCTGGTATTTACAGCGGCTGTGTCTGCTGCCTGCTCACACCAGATTTTTGTACAATAGCCTGGTGGTTAGGGAGGGCAGAGAGGGAGGGATGGCTAGGTCCTGCTCCCAGGATTTTGTACAGGTCATATTTAGCAAGATCTTACTATAAACCACAGGGGCTGAGGGCAGTACCAAGGTGATGATCCCTCCTAAGAGATGCGTTCTCAGCACTAGTGCAGCTGATCATCCTCTCTCTGCCTCATCCTGATGTGCAAAAATGTGCAAAAAGATGTGCAGAAATCACTCTGGCACATCTTTCTGCATGGTTCTGGTCCAGCAGCTTCATCTCAGCCTAGAGATGGACAGGGAGAGCACTTTTGGGGCTGGGTGGACGTCAATGCCCACACCTTATTGAACTGCATTTAGCATTGCCTAACCTCTGGTTGCACTGCTCCAAAAAAATAGAGGTCCTCTTACTTCTGGTAAAGTCTTCTGGAGAAATGAGACCTCTCAGGCTATGTTAATATAGCTGATGTTATGCCTCAAGGTATGAAGGAGGAGGAGGAGATTTCCAGGGGCAGAAATCCCCTGGAAATCAGCCTTCCAGTAGCATTGAACTTCTCATAGGGCTTCTAACATGTCTTGGAATAGCATCCTCTTTGGTATTGTTTATATGACTCATGCCCCTTTCAGGAAGAAGGAAAACAATTCTGATCATTTAGAAAAACACAATTCTGGATGGATTTTGAGGTTTTGCTAAGCATCAAACTTTAATAGAAAAATCATATTACTTTACAGTATTTCTCAAGACTGTATCCATTCCAGACTCCTTGCCATTGTACCATAGTTATGGAAAACCATTCACAAATGTTAAAATAATCTGACAGGAGTGAAGCAAGGATGGAGAAGAGCAGTGTTGGGCTGGGGGGAGGTGCCACAGCTCCCATCTCCCTCTTGCTGTCACATGTGTCTCACGATCAATATTTGGCTGTGTGTTTTGTTAGTTTTTCCAGCACAGTGGTAGAGTGAGCAGTAATTGGGCTAATTATTGTGAGCTATAATTTAACTCAGTAATCAAACTCATAAACCAGGCATTATCAAATTTATAAACTCAGCATGCTCAAGTGCACTTAGCGATAATGAAGTTGCTGAGTCAGATCATTCCCTTCCCACTGTTGATAATGTCAGAAACAGATTTGGACTGTCTTGAATTTAGTATTTTCTGCTGCTCTATTACATGGAGAAGAAAAACTGGCAATACTTGAGAACAGAACCCTCAATATGGTTATTTTTCTAACACAAAGCAGAAACTTCATTTTTTGCTTGCATGTTTTAACTCTGCAAGATAGGCTTGTTTTAATTTTCACTCTAATTGCAAAAAAATCTTCCATTACTTTGTGTACCTCAGTCCTTTCCTCATAATCATCTTTAGGTAAGACAAACAAGATTCCGGTATCTACAAAGCTTCATTTCTACAGATTCAGAAAATTTTGGCCTCTTTACATAGGTCAAATGTTGTGCCAACAGAAGCAGGGCTGACTTCCTAACATTGTTGTATTAACATACCTCAATTTTAGCCTGGGGGAGAGGGAAATGATGTTGTTTGGAATGAGATGGTAATTTACTTTCCATGCTTTCTCAGTCCTAAGGCATCTTTTCAGGATGAGACAGCCAGCTGTGTAAATTGAAATTGGTGAACAATTGTCCACTGGAGGCTCTAACATCTGAAAAGCAGAGTTATACGCTCCTCTCTGTCCATGTAGAATATGGTGTTTTCATTTTACAGGGATAAGGGATTTACTGTTAAATTAATGGACATTTCAAACTGCAGTGGCAACACATGTTGCCGCCTGCATTACTGGGAAATAAGTTGCATCTGTTCAAGTTATCACTTGGAAAGAAAAGCTTCCGGTTTCTGTGTGATGGCATGAGAAAATAACACTTTCTCCCCGTGTGCCAGGGGAAATGAGGTCACAGGCTCTCGCCGCATGCCTTGCAAGTGGATATCTCATGTACAAATTCGGACAGGCATTAAATTGGTTATGCTTCAACTTCTGATTTTTGTTTTCATTAACATCTGCACTCTTGCGTGGCCTGAAGCGTTTTTGTCCTTTTTATAGCCTTCCTTGGAAAAGCCATGGAAAGCTGATCTCAAATTCACATTAATGGCCTCGGATTTTCAGGTCATTCCTTACAGCAAAGACTCCATTCTGCTGCTGTGCTCATGGCGTGACACCTATACCCCCGTGGATATCCTCGCCTTCACAGCCTATCGTCACATCAGTGTTTTTAATTCTCCTTGGCTAAGTCATGACATCAGTCCCCAGAGTAACTCAGACCTAAGTGCTTCTTGACCAAAAGGATCAGAAAGCTACCACACTGCAAGCCACACAGCTCTAAGGATTAATGGGAATTTGCCCTACACACCACAAAAACCTGGAGTCTACATCCACTCCTCAAGGTTTACGTGTGATCGTACACTCTGATCCCTGAGCTTATTCCTGAGTTGAGAACAGGAAAAGTAATAAGTCTAATTTTTTTGCAGCAAGACAGTGTTTTTTCCAGAGAGTTATTATAGTGGTTCTATATATACAGCTGAAGCAAAGATTAAAATAAAATGAACCAACTTTGATTCAAATGTCTTAGTCTGCATGGAAAGACAACCTGGCAGAAATCACAGTGGTGCTAACACCAGTGCAGCTGTGTAATTACAACTGGTTGGTATGAGGACAGAAGGGTATTGCATGGAGGTGAAAAATTAGGGAAAATTATTGTGAGGTCAAATAACTCAGGCTGTTCAATCATTATTAGAAGTGGCACAGGTGTGATAATGAGTCAACTCCTCTTTCCCATCAGAGAAGTAGGATCACAGAACCATAAAATCATTTAGGTTGGAAAAGACCTCTATGATCATTGACTCCAACCATTAACCCAGCAGTTCCAAGCCCACCACTAAACCATGTCCACAAGTGACACATCTGCACATCTTTTAAATCCATCCAGAAATGGTGACTGCACCACTGCTCTGTTCTAGTGTTAGACCACTCTTCTAGTGAAGAAATTTTTCCTAATATCCAATCTAAAACTCCCTTGGTTCAATTTGAGGCCATTTCCTCTCATCCTGCCACTTGTTACCTGGGAGTTTGACCTCCCCCTGGCTCTGCCCTCCTGTCAGGCAGTTGTGGAGAGTGATCAGTCCTCCCAGGATCCTCCTTTTCTCCAGGCTATGCTCCACCATCTCCCTCAATTACTCCTTATCATACGTGTGCTCCAGATCCTTCCGCAGCTTTGTCTATTAGTGGTTTCCTCTTTTCTACATGTAGCAAATCTGCGGGCCAGACAAGAGGGAACTTTCACTGAGAAGAGATAAATTTTGGTATGAGACAAGCTTTCCTATAAAAGAATTTCTTTTAAAGTACATTGACATCATTAAGCAATTCCAAACTTCTGCTTCAGCTCAGGCTAAGCAAGCACTGCTCTAGAAGCATGTTTCCAGCTCATTTTAACCTGGCAATAAATGGGTTTTTTTTCCCTCATCTTCTTTTTTTTGCCTTTCTGAGTTTAAGAAAAGACCATGTGGTAACACTGCTAACTTGTCGATCAGATGACAGGCCGTCTTTTTCTATTTAGACATGGCAGGAGGTCATTCTGAGGAGTAAAAGATAGGTTCTGTCCCTGAAACCTGGCAAGGCATTGAAAAATAATACCCATACAATGGCAAATTCTTCTAAGTATCACTAAAAATGATAAATCCTAATTTTCTCAGGCTTAATCCTGCAATATATTTTGTACACGTAACTTCCAAGGTCAAAGGAAGATAAAAGACCTGGAAAAATACACTAAGTCAGTCTCATACCTCATTGTTTATTACTTCTTCCATGAAGGAGTTTCAAGAAGCAAAAACATATAATTAAGACTCAGCTGTTGCTCCTATAATAACTGCTTTTGATTCGGGAGATAAAATTAAATTAGCAGATAAGCTCTTTTATTTCTGCTCAGCCACTAGCGTATTCAAATAGGGTGTAACTTGTCTCTTTAAAAGGCACAGTAACAAAAACAAACGGGAAGGCAGTCACTTATTAATCTATGTTTTTGTATAGCTATCTGGAAACTCTGCTTTGCTGTCATTATTTAAAACTCACAAACAAGACGCGCTGTCAGTGATTCTTGAGACTGGAATTCATGGGAATTGTCTAAACAAAACATATTCACTCCTCTTATGTGTAACCAAATGCATAAATGTTGTTGTCTTTTTATTCTTTACAGATGGTTTGTATCTCCAGAGATTTATAGAAGAATTCATAAATTGGCATCACTGGAATGCCAGAAATGTGAAGCAGCCTCTGCTCCCATTGTTCCCTGACTGTGAACCTGCCGCTGGCTGAAAGAGTTTGCTTAAAATATCAAACTCGCAGCACAGCTCCAGTGTGATCACGAAGCTGACCCTCCACTGTTTGGGGACTCCTCAGGACTAAATATACAGCTGGATAATTAAGAATTGTCATCTCTTTTGGTCATCTATTTCTACATCCTTTCAGTCTCCTGGCCTGGCACTGCAGCCTGACAGGAGATACTGATTAGTAACTCAAAGGGAGTGATTGTAACCAAATGCTCTGATGAGTGAACCCTCCAAGAGCTTCACAATCATAAGTGAGCTGGTGCACTTGTCATCAGGAGCAGCTTATTCATCCAACAATGACCTGTCAAATTGACTTGTTAGCATGGCAGATAATACTCCTGCCTTTTCCCTGTTAGAAAAAAATCAGGGAACATCCCAGATGCTTTTGAATATCTTACAAAGAGCATCAGGGGGAAAAAAACTATTCTACTTTCACCGAAGATTTGTGGAAAGGCTGGGAATTGAATCCAGATTGCCTGACTCCTTATGCGGGGCCGTATGCACAAGGCCAGCCCCTCTTTTGAAGCTTGATGTTCTGGACTTTCTCTATTTGACAGTCCTTTCCCTTGTTCTCATTTGTCTTTCAGATATGCCGAGTGGCTCATGTGAAGATTGCTAAAATCACAGTGCACAGGATTTTATCAGATATGATTTTTTAGAACCTGTGTTGCATATATGTCATCTCGCACAAGAACTGTGTAAACGGAGGAGGAGGAGATTTATATGAGACTGCCCGTTGGAAACTCACCTGTGGAAGAAGAACAGATCACCTAGAATTTATCCAAGTAAAACCAAAAGTTACTTCTGGGAAATTCCCAAGACATGTGTTATACACCACTGTGGTATCATAGTGCTTTCCCTGCAGAATTAATGATTATATCTTTCGTACATTTCCTCCTCCTTGAACAAATCCAGCAGCAATGGGGAAAAATTGATGTAAATTTGGTGGGTTTTTTGAGAATTAGAGGGAGATTCCATACCGTGCCAATCTTCTACCGGAAAATTCCTTATGAAAGAAGAAAGTCCTGAAATGTTTTCCAAAAATGTTTAAAATTTGGATTTACCTGATTTTTAAAATGAATTTACTCCATAAATTTGACCTCTTAAAAAGCACTGTCTCCAGATCTTGGGTACTTCATGATTCTTTTTGTCTCTGAATGGATGCACTTGTCAAAATGATTCCTAGATATGTATTCACCTTACACTCTGCAGGATTGTGGGATAATTTGCTAAGACATTAGGAGATTAGGACCACAGCCTAAAACTGGAATCCATTGGACAGTGACCTTGTACATGTGAAGGGGCATAGGGATCACAGCCTAGAGCAGAGTAAATACCCACTTCATTCATGACCAAAGACCATAATCTGGCCTGGATGAAAAAAATCCCTGGATTTCTGTGACCAAGTAGATGGGACATAATTTTCTAATACTCTAATGGTGAAACAGCACTTGTCTTGGCAAGTGAAGATACCAGGCCATCCAAGTGGGAAGAGAAGTCAAGGCAGATCCAAAAGACTTCACTGTATTTGGACCTTATACATGTCCAAGCTGAGGCAGAAACAACCCTTTATTTTTTTCTCTTTGCTTGGCACTCCTGGAGCTTAAAGATTATTTTTTTTACTGATTCATCTTAGACCCACTAACATTTTAGTTGTGGCAGCACTTGCAACAGGCAAGAATCCACTGATTGAGCAACTGCAAGAATTAAGAGGGATACGAGCAGCTGTGAGGAAGTCCACGGGACCAAAAAAGAGCCAAATCCTGATTTCATCTATGAGATTCCAGAGAGTGGGGATGTAGCTTGATTTACAGGGAGGCGCAAACTCTGCACAGGAGAATGCAGGAGGAAGAGCCTCGGGGGAACCTTTGATGAGGGAAAACAATCTAGACATAAATAAAGACTTCAATGGATTTGTCCCTTCATTATTTTGGAGCCTGATCCAAAGCCCCGTTAAGTCAATAGAAGGACTCCAGCTGGGGTTTAGGTGAAGAACTGAGGGTGCAATTTGCACACAACTCATGTCACTGGGGAATATTTCTGTGTTGTAGGGAAATGTGCTTGTTAAAGCACCGAGCTGATACCGAGAAGCATTCAGCTATTACAGGATATACTTTCATTGAGTTACTTGTTGCTGTCCAATAAAGTAAAATATAGGAAACCCTTTAGTGTTTCATCAAATTCTTGCTCATTTCAAAGAGGAGCAATATTTCTGTGTCTGGCTCACATATTAAAAACTTTCCCTGCATATTAAGTTTCTTTTTTTTTTTTTTGTCCTAGGCTTAGCTTCAGATCTTTCTATGACTTCTCCTAGGGGCTATTTTTGAAGGATTCAAGTCTGTTTTGCCAGTATAACCTTCAATTTCTAATGAGTGTTATTTCAAAAGAGACTTTTCCACTGGTAGGTAACAGAAAATAAAGTTACCTTGAAATTTAATAAGCATTATTTATTCAGTATCTACTAATAAATCCCATCATACATCCGGCTTTCTAAAATGCTAGATGTTATGATCTCTTCCTATTTGGCATCCAGAAGTTAAAGAAACATTAAGTTATTTTTCTTGGGGCAATCAGACTTTTCTTTTTTTCCATTTTGACTTTTTATTTGCATGGCCAGGTAATATTGTTACTACCACCAAATTTAAGAAAGCTTTTTTTAAAAAAATACTGTATTTATTCTTCCTTTTCAGTCAAACATTCTCCTTCCAGTATTATGGTGAAAATATATATCATGTTTTCATCATTGCACACAGATGTTTTATGCGCTCTTCCCTTCCCATTTCTTCAAGGCCCAGTGAAAACCTAATTACTGTTTTTGCCGAGGCTTTCCTTGAACATTAGTAGATTTTAGATAAGGGATAAAATACGCCATAAATTCACATACATAAGCATTGTTTCTGTGTGTGTATGTGCCTATATAAATCATTTGCAAACAATGTTAGATTTCTTGGTAAATGGGTTTTTTTAAACAATATATCTATATGTGCTTCAATAGCCCATTGACACCAACAAGCTTTTTTACATCAATAGTACATACAAATCTGTATCTGTGGTTCCAGTGACCCACATGCATTGCTATCATCCATAGTGTTTTTTTTTTTTATAACAGACCTTCTAGGTTATATTCTTAACTTTCAAATATGTTATATTAATTGCCCTGCAATACCTGGGAGACAACTGAAATGAAATGAGCACATGAAGTTCTGTGGTATGAAATATTTCTCCCCTTGACCTGCAGGGATCCTTTTAGTGCTGCTTTACTGGTAAAAAATACATAAGGAGCTTCATCAGTTTAAGTAATTTTCCTTAATTTTTAAGTTGTGCAAATTGAGTATATTTGGAGAGTTTCTGAAAATGTGTTTGAAAAAATAATTAACAGACTGTTAAAAACTATAATAACCAGTATTTCCCAAACTATTTTCTGTTCTTTAATGCAGCTTGAACAATTTTTATTTTCTTAAAAATAGAAAAAAATCTGTTTCAGCCCAAAGTTTCTTCTTCCCCCTTACATCACTAGTCAGCTATAAATATAATATGCACATTAAAATGTAAACATCACCGCACTGAGCCTTTCTCTTTTGATCATTTTGAATTTGACTATTAATACTTTAATTTTCCTTACTCTGTGTGTGTGTGTGTAAGTGTATGAGTGCATGCATGTGCCTCTGATCTGGCTTATACACTGTACTAAATTGTTCAGTAAATACTCTGCAGCAGGATAAGGTCTAACTGGAAGAAAATTGTTGTGAGTTACAGGAAATTAAAAAATTCCTGCAATACCAACCCACTACTCAAAGTCAATCTGTGGTATCCCACAATCCACTCGGCTCTGAAGTCAAGCCAGAATGATTTTTGAAGAGTAATTTCAAGCCTTATAAAGGGTCACATCATGTATTAAAGCCATATTTGCTTCTGTGTTTTGTAAATTTTGAACTCATTACTAAACCTTTGTCTCTTATGCTGTACGTCTGGCTCCGAACTCTCCTTCATCAATCTGATCCTTAAAACTCCAACAAAAAACATGCAACACATTTTGCATGTGAAGAAGTGGTAAAACATAAATAGTTACAATCTCGAGGTGCCGGCATTTAAGGAAGGCTTTAAGAAGCTTATCTCTTTTTTTGGTACTTTAGACAGCAAAATCTCAAGCAAGAGATTGCCCAAAACTGCTGTTTTCTGACCACCCTGGGAAGTGCTGAGTGCCCTTAACTCCTGTTGACTTCACAAGAGATTGAGAGAGCTCAGCACCTCCCAGTATCAATCCCACAGAGATATATCTATATCTGTACACATACATGTATATACATATATATTTATATATAAAATGAACTGCTAACAAATAGTGGATCACCCACTCTTTTTTCTTGGCCGAACCCTTTGTGAAAGGATCAGACCCAAAGTTAGAGGTAAAACCATATGCAATTTACGATAAGCAAAACGTGTCTATAAACAAAATACAATTGGAAATCTGGGAATCATTTATACAGAAAGTGCTGGCAAAGTGCAGGCATATGTGTACAAAACACTGCAGCACCTCTACAGATTTCAACAGTTCCATTTCCAAAGTTTCTACACTAAGCCTTTATCATAACCTGGGGCCGAGAAACACCACACTGTAAAAGACAAGGGGGTTACCCCCACAACACATTCAGAACTGGGGTGGGACTGCACATCTGAAAACCCAACAAAGCCGTGTGCACAACTTGGGCTTTGATTCTTCTAAGCTCTCTTCTGCTGAAGGATACCATCATTGATCTGCTCTCACTCAAGGCTTCCCACAGCATTTCATTATGTGCCTACATCACATTTACACTGACTGCTCTAAATTCCTCCTGTTTTGCCTGAATACTTTCTTTTTATCCTGATAATAGTCCTGGGGTGAATCAACTAAAAGAATTTGGAACAATCTAAACAGGGATTCAAGGAAAATATCCAGTGAAGTGGTTGCAAGACTAGAATGAGAAGCAGCTTGGGCAGGGCTGCAGCCTGCAGCAGCACACATGACAAACCACATGGGAAAACTCCCCATCATGTGGCTTTCACTGTCTCTGTCACATGGATGGCCCAGCCAGGTCTGACATGAGCAGGAAGCAAGAAGGATGTGTTTTGGCCTTGCTTTTTGCCCCATAGCAAGGTCAGAGCTGGCCAGGTAGTCAGCAGAGGAACCTGGTCTGAAGCCAGGTAGACTTTCCCGACCTGTCAGGGTGTGTTAGGCCACCTGCACAGCCACCAGCGGGGGCTGGATGAGGCTCAGAGCTCTGCTGACACTCCGACACCTCTGTGTGCACTAGGCCTGACCCACATGTGTGTTCCCCATGCCTGGGCCGTCCTTTCTCAGCACTTCAGGCTCCAAGAGACCATGGAGACTTGGCCCAGCGACAAAATGCAAGTTAGAAGTCCCCCTGCACTGAAGAGGTTTGAGTTTCAGTATTCACTATGAAGACAAACATTTCATCTCTATGACCACTGTACAGATGCAGCGGTCTTAGGCCTTTATTTTGGTTCCAGAGCAATGAGTTATTTAAACTACACAGGCTCCAACACCACCAAAATCTTCTTCTCTCTACAGCCAGTGGAAAGCAGCCCTGATGTTTATTTTAGCAGCTTGAATAGGAAGCTCAAACACAACCTTAATTTCCCACCTGTAAACTGGGACAATAGTACTCATTAGGCAAGTAGTATTCTGTAGGTGTGGGGAGAAGTATTTTGAGAAAGATTATGGGGATTATCTCATGCTATTATGATGAGGCAAATTTTCATGACAGAAACCAAGAGAACTGAGACTAAAGCAGAGCTGGACAAAAATAAAGGATTATGGAGGCTGCAGAGAAATTCTACTGCAACTAGTGAGATGCAAACTTTGCTCTGAGACAAACAAGACATGAATTCTTGTTCTTGGTAATACAAGACAGGTGGGTGAGGTGTGTGATCTCCATGAATCTCTGGCCATCTGAGGTGGGAAATGGTGCAATTTTAACAAATATTCTACCTGAAGAAAGAAACAAATATAAGCCATTAGAAGTGAAAGAATACCTGAAAAAAAAAATTAACGAACAAAAAAATATTGATGAAATGTATTTCAAAGAACATTGGGATTGTGATATAACATTTAGTATAATATGTGAAGGAAAAATCTACAGAAGAGGATAAGAAAAACAAAAGCCTGCTTTGTTTCAAGGAAATGATATTGTGTAGAAGATAGCATTTAGATGTTGTAGCACATAAAACTTTAAGCATATTCATTGCTAATCTACATTTCTTAGTATAGACATAGGCTCAAAGGATGTTGCACAGTATCTGTCTCTACTTCCACTTAACAGAACAGTTCTGCTTCTAGTGCAACACAGAATCCTCCAAGCCCAAGAAGAAGTAGACTAAATGACATAAACCAGCTAATGCAGCTCCACCTCTGACACGATTATACATGTGGTTGTTATAAAATTATGTTGATTCGTTTCTTTAGAACTGGAAGACTCACATTTGGGAGGCTGCTTTGAGATAGGGTGCATCAGAACCACAAAACGAAGGAAGAGGCACTCCTGGAAGCTCATTGTGTCTGGCTTAGAAATATATTCAGCCAGAAGACTTCTCCTTGGAGGCCGATAGAGAGAGGTCCTGCAGATCCCCTCTGCAGGAGCATACTCATGTGTCAGAACAGGCATCAGTCCACTATGGTCATCATAGCCCCTTGAGCACTCCCTGTTAATTTGGTGGCAGACCAGGTGACTACACCCACACACAGGTTCCAGGTCCTTTAGAGTAACTTTAAAATCTCAGTTTTAACAAATGAAGCATCCCAGTGAAGCTGGTTCTTTCAGACATCAAATGGCTGGGAACATTGTAAAGATGTTTTGAAGAAGCAAAAGTTGTTTGAAGTTTGTATTAAAAATCAGACCTTCACCCTGCTCTACACAGGAGAATAAGGTTCTCCAAGTGCCCCACATATTGGATATTTATTTCTGTACACTTCCCCTTCTCCCTCACCTTTTCTAAAAAGCAGGGAAAACAAAGGTGAAAGAATATAATTATTATACTCTTTGTACATTGAACATCCATTCAGGAGACAATAATTGCTAACTCACAGGAGCACTTTGGGAATATTTTGTAGGGGCACAAAATACTTACATGTTGTGGAGGTGGGAGCTGAAGGAAACCCAAATTAAATTGATAGAAAGAAACTTAGCTCATTTAAATATTTGCACAACTGATTCAGATTTGATTTCCTTCTAAGAATTTAGGGTGTAGAAAGAAAAGCAAAAATTAACATGGAAAAAAATGGCAGTTTGTAATGAGACAGTGGCAGCTCTACCCTAACTGTGGTTAGGATTGTTTCCATCATAAACCCATGTTTCCCCTCCCACTGTTACAAATTACAATAAAATATCTTCAGCTTCAGATATGGCATATATGGCACTTGGCCAGGAAATTGTTTGGGCAAATTGTAGGTCACATGTCAGACACCAAATATTTTTCTGAAAGTGAGTCACAGTTTTTCTATTTCTATTCTCACTGTTTAGTCACACCATAAATAGCTGCTGTACCATGGGGCCGATCCAGAAAACGTAAAAATATATTCCTGCACCTGAGATATAGCCTAAGATGTGAAAAGCTTTTCATCACATTTTAAAATTCCTCTTATGACAAATTCAGAAATGCAAGATTGGTTCATGTATAAATCTTTGAGATTTACAGCCAATGGGAAATTTGCCATGCTGATGGGATATATGAAAATCAATTTTATCATAAATGTCAGTTTATAGATCAGTGATATCAGCACCACACATGTCTGTCTTGGGGTTGAATGAGTGGGGACTGTCTTTGGAACACCATTTGGAAGAGTGTGAGTATCAGCAAAAGGGCAGTTTGGTTTTCTTCTGGGCCATGTATATAGAAATGTTTGCCCTTCTCAGTCAGATGTTTAGTGGCAGCATATTGAATTATATTAATTGACAGCCTTCATGCACAGGGGCAGAGGGGCCTTCATCAGATTCCAGTGGATGTTTTGGATAGGGACAATGGTGAGGCCAGCACTGGATACAAATCCAGAAATCATGTCCTGGACTGACAGTCCTGGAGGACATTTAAGGTTTCCAGGTTTTCATTCTACGTTAAATGCATTTCCTCTTTCTTATGAAACTAAACTCTAGAGAGGAGTAGATTTATATAAATCCTATCTCTGCCACATTTTAAGAAACTATGTGTTTTAGCTTTTTTCTTTAAAATAATTCCTCTTTTTAGTAGGCCTGTGGGTCAATGTGTAATTCAACGTACTCTAAGCATGACCAGGGAGATACTCGTGGCCAAAGTTAAACTTTTCTTCACAATGGAACACATGCATATCATCATGTGGAATTTGGGCATCACTGCAGTGACTAACATATTTGTGGTACTGCTCCTCCAGGAATTTGATTCCTACCAATATAAAATCAGGTTCATTTGATGTTTATATTGAATCTTGCCATCGGTTTTGCCATAACCAAGTTGCTTTTGATAATCCATTAAACAGTTTCTGGAAAGTATTCAATGCTAAAATATCCTTTTATTAAGCTAATGAAAATCACTGGTCTGATATAAAGAGGTGCAGTTATGAAGTCCACCTTGGAATAGCTTAACATCTCTCATTTCACCCTGGTAAAATCACAGTGCAGCCCTAAATTAAATAGGAGCCATCCTTTTAAAGGGTTGTGACTGAGTGTTTTAGGTTAGCTGTAAATTTTGGTAATACCTTAAGGATGTCCAAAATGAAAACTGATACTTAATACAAAAGTACCAAGCTTCCAAAGAATCATTAAAAGTTCATTCAAAAGAAGAGCAAGGGAATTCGTATATAATAAAATTATGACATTTCTATATGAAATGTGAAGACACATAACTGGTCAATCTCCAATTTTCAAAAGCCATTAGAAAAATTCTCTGGTTTTATCTTACTGGAGATAATGTAGTTCTAGTCTAGCCTGAAGCTCTGTACTGTGGGGTGAGTTTGACAACCCATAGAGACGTATTCTTTTTCATTTGTCTTTTATAAATAGCCATTTGAAGTAACTTTATACTCAGCTTCATAGAAATCATGAACTACAGGTTTTGATGCCAAATCCTGCAAATTAGTTCAGCTAAAGGTGAGTTTGATCACAATTCCCATTGACTTCAGAGAGGCAGGAATTCAGTCTCAGGTTAAAGCACCACCAATATGAAAGATGCTGGGAACCTATGCTGAGATCCAAATTCCAAAAATCTTCATTCTTTCAAATTTTGAGTGCATGGAATTGACATCATCCGGTATTTGAAACCAAATAGACTCACAGGTTCAAGCAGCACATCACACTAGCCTCTATATTAATTAAATGGGGTGGTCATCTCCTCCTGCTTCCTGATGGCTATTTCTGGTTCTTTCACCAGCCCTGCCACATCAACCATGATACCAAGCACTTGAATGGAGCCCTGTGAGTCTTCTTGTTCCTGCATACCAAAAAATCAGATTTTTCTGAAGCTTTGCTTTATTATTCAAGGTAAGGAGGCAGGGACAGAGACATCTAAAAGATTTTTTTCATTTCTGCTAAATTCTTCTCATGAAAAAACAATTTATTTGAAAAAGGGAAACTTAGTGAAACATCTTTCAAAATGACAGTTCAGAAGTTTTTGTGCCTGAAACCACTTTTAATTACGCAATTTCCTTCAATTTGATTGAAAAATAAGTGTTGAAATTCAGTATAAAAAACCTCATGTGCATCCAGAATAATTGTGTCCCATCTGGCCAAGAGAAATACTTTTATCCATCAAGAGTTTGTTTTTACAGTTTCTCAGAATTTCGGCAAAAAAAATATTCAGAATATCCTTTTATTTACACGGTTTTTAAACAATGATTTGGCTTGTTTGTTTTGGAGTTACCAGCAAGCCAAGAAAACAGTCTTGTTCTTGGTGATGTCCCTACTGTTAGGAAGCAGCATGAGAGGGAAACTGCTGTTGTGCAATGAGAGAGATGAGAAATCGGGGAGCAAGACTGAGAAATAAAAGGCAAAGGGTGGAAGCTAGAGAGAGGAAGGAGTGAAGACACAGGCAAGAAACAAGGAGAGAGAGATTATTTCTTTCATGGGGACTTCTGCCTCTTGCTGACCTGGTAGGGTGCATCCAAGGAATCCAAAGAGTAAACAGTAGTGCAAAGCCCCCAGCTACAATTATAACTGACAGCACATCATCTTTAAGCAGAGGTCTGGAGAATAGAGAGACGTTCAGTCTTTCAGCAAGGCAAAATTCCATGCAAAGCAGATGTCGCTGGGGGCAGAAGGGGTAGAGAAATTAAAGGGACCTCATTCAACTAGATCCAGCATTCTGTCAAAAAAAAGCCTCGCTGCAAAATCTTCAGTCAATCTTGTTTGGGGTGGATTCTTAAACTTGAGACCACGCACATTTGTTAAATCTTCGCATTCCCTTCTCACTTTTTAATGTGAAGCTCAGCTAAAGCTGTATTCCTCTAAGTTATATATGTGCTCTTAGAGCATGTAGGAAGAAGTGGTTTTAACTTTAAGTTAGAGATGGGTTTTAATAAGAAAGGAAGTAGAGTCTGTGAACGGGTTACATCAGTTATAAGGGGCAACAACAAGTATGTTGACAGATTATACACATGCCTATATTTGGATAAGATCAAGGAATAAAATTACCATTGAATAAATAATAAATAAATATATAAATCCTATTTTCCTCCTTATGTGGTTTTGCAGCCTATAAGCATTGTTTTTATTTGCACAGAAATATCTTCCACCACTACATTTAAAGAAAATTAAGCAGCCAGACAATGCCTCTTCTATTTCTGAATTTTAGATGCAAGTTCACAGTGCAATGAGTTAGCACAGGCTAATTTGATGGGGGCAGAAATCTCTATTTCATAGCTGGTGTCACCTTCCAAGTGACACTTGCTTGTTCATCTCCTGACAGAACCAAGTGATCTCCTTATGTGTGCACTCTCCAGGACCTTGTCAGCTGGATCCTTGCCACTTTTTCTAAAAGCTGGGAAGCAGACAAGATGAGGACATTTTTTAATTGCAAGCCCCAGAAGGAAGTCTCCTTGTCCAATAGGTTTACAACCATGAGCCCAGTGAATGTTATGTGCAGTTTTGGTCACTGCAATGTAAGAAGTTATTAGAGAGTGTCCAAAGGAGGGCAACAAGGACAGTGAAGGGCCTTGAGGGGAGGCTGTATGAGGAGTGGCTGAGGGCACTTAGTCTGTTCAGCCTGGAGAAGAGTCACTTCCAACTCAGCATATTCTGTCATTCTATGTTTCACCCATCTAGATCTCTGCACTGGTTTTGGACCTCCTTGCTGTCTAAGTGTTGGCAGAGGATACCAGGTGTGCTCATCAAGAGCTGTTGCCCATAACCAAGCAACTCTGCAAAGCCACATCCTTCCATACTAAGAGAATTAGGATTGGGCTTTGACTTCTAGCAGCAGTTCAGAGTCCAGTTTTGTAAGGAGGGTACAGAGAGCATTAAAGATGTTGCTAACCTCCATACCAATGACTTTGAGGGGTCGCAGATCCCTCTTGAAAGCCAATATCTCTTCTCAGCATGAACAAGAGACGCGAGCTGCACAAATACGAGCATGGATTTATAGCCTCGCAGCTGTGGGGATCTGAGCTGCTATTTGTGTCTGTATCACAAGTGGGGTGAACTGCTGCAAGACACAGGAAGGTTTTTATTTGGAACTGACTGATTCAGCCATCTAAGGTAGAAGTTGTTCTGAGCTCTCCACAGTCCATCTCTTCAGATTCATGATATAGCACAGAAATGCCAAAGCTTAAATTCTGTGCTTGCCTTCTCTTCCACACTACCTCATATCTCCAGGCCAACTCCTCCCCATGAGGATCTCCCTTTAGTGATGCAGACTCAAATGCTGAAGTCCTTTGTGGAATCACCCAAATGCACTTCCCTTGCAGTGTGAGCAGAGCCCTCTTTGAGCACACATAACCATTTCTCAGCCTGGTGTCCGTGCTCTGTAGCAGGTGTATTGTTTTACAGAGTTTTATCACGGCACTACAACAGGTGCATTTCACAACTTTCTGTCAAGGAATTTCATCTACTACAAAGCATAACATCCTGGCACTAGGCAAAACTCTTTCTGGGGAATATTTTATAGTATGCACATGGAAAGGCATCAAGAGAGTAAACATCAATTAGGGAAAAGGCTAAGAACACTGTTAACCCCTAAGGTTCCAAGTAATCATCACCAAAGTCTGTTTATTCAACCGTGGAATTTGTGTGCAACCACAGGGGATATAAAATGGAATTGAAATATGAGAAAGGGCTTGACTATGACTCCAACAAAACAAGGCAGAGCTACTTTGATTCATTCCAGCAAAGGTATTGATGCCCTATGATTCACACAGTGTAGCAGCATTTCGGTGTGTAACACCACTGAATGTCTCTCCAGGATTTTCTTTGCCTTTTTAAATTAACTCACACAACTCTGTATGCTGAACCAACTCACAGAACAATGGCACATCTTCAGAAAAAAGGGCTGTCAGAAGAGAAATGTGGAGCTTGTAACCTACCCCTGCAAAGACAGGCACCTGAGAACCCACAGGGAATTCCTCGCCCTCCACTAGCAATCAGAACGCCCTGGGAGAGTGCACAGATTGAGGCATTGAACAGTAAGGACAGAATGTGAAAGTGCAGTGTCCATTCTCTGTGGCAGTGCCAGCTATGGGGAGGGCATCTCACACATGAGGAGACAAAACAGGTTTTAAGCAAAGACAAGTGAGCGAAGGCCATCACTTGTCTTGCTAGAGACATCCTAGATCATCTCTACCTTCAAGTGATAAGATTTCAGAGCTGGAACCTACACCAATCTACCCCTTCCTGATAAATGTGGAGAGGAACAGTGGATGCTGTGCAAGAAATGGGACATGAGCCTCACCCTCCAGGTCCTCACCTGGGAGGGGTCCATGCAGAGCCCAGCAGGATCCTACAGGCAGCTAAAATGAGCACAGAACCTTCAGGGAAGGATAATGAAGAACGCAGCGAGCTTCCAACATCCATCTTACAACAGCACCAAGTTTTTGTTGCTCTATCTCTACAAATGGCATAGGCTCTGAGATCAGGACTCCCATCACAGCAGACTGCACCTCCTGCCTCAGCCCTTCCAAATGGCATCTCCTGCAGGAACCATTTCATCCTTCCCTCAGACGTTCCCTGGGCCACAGGCAGGCCATGGCTGTGATCAGGCCATGGCAAGAGGTGAGTCCTGCCGGGGGTGGTGGAGCCCGGAGCTGCATAGGAGGTTGGCTGTGTCTGGTTTCCCCCATCTCACTCATCAGGGGTGATAGGAGAGGGCAGACGCTGTCAGCCTGGAGACACAGCGCCGTGCCAGCATCCCTGCACAGCTCTCAGATCAGGTGTCTGCCAGCTCAGAGCTCTGGCAGAGGACACGGATGGTCTGTAAACAACCCAAGGCTGTAAACAAGTGCGAGCATTTGCGTAGCATCAAAATACGGATGCGCTTGACTCTTGTTGATTTTGGGTTTGTTGATTTAGTTTTTACACCGTTGCACTACTCATTTGAAGCTTCTGAATTTTTTAATGGCTACTGTTGATTCAAAAGTTTGCGTAACTTCTGCATCTGACAAAGTGGTGATGCCTACACTTTTCCTGCATCTATTTTTTCCATTTTATTCTATTAGAATAAAGTCTGTAATGAAATGTTGAAAACAAAAACTCCATGGAAGCACGCTTTCTAATCATGGAAACACATTTCTCAACCTCAAAGATGTGTACAATATGTGGAAACTTTAGAGTAATACTTCCTGGGAAATCTTGGGGTTTGGACTTACTTATGCAAGGTTATAGAACATTAATTACTACAGGTTTGATCTGAATACAATTTTTAACCAAAATCATTAAACTTCATTTCTGTCTATACAGTATTTCCTTACAGAATGCTTTATGACATGTTTCTTGAAAATGCACTGGGATACCAAAATATGATCCATTAATTATTTAAATATTCTTTTATTTTCAAGAAAAAAATCTTATTTCTGGCTTCTTTTTCTCTGCAGAATCAATTAAATGAATGCAAGCTTAACTCAATCCTACTGAAAACAATACATTTCATAAATAAATATATATATATGCTGAACAACTACCACATCTACTGATTGACTTCTGTAGGGATCTTTCATTTGATCCAGAGACAGACAGAGGCAAGATGAATCATTCCAGCAGTCTGTGGGCTGTGAAGTGTTAACCAGTGACAATAGCTGAGGACTGCTCTTAGCAGAATCAGCTGCTCCAAAATTGGTGTGCTTAAAAGCCAGTTTACAGGCTGCCCTGTAGCTTTTGGGGAAGGTGGAAGGGGGAAGAAATAAGAGGGTTTATAGTGCTTCAGTTGCCTTTGATCCTGTGGTTTAGGGTGTGTTTGCTAAAGAAATCAATTTCTTTTGATTTGAAACAAAAAGTAGGGTTAAACTCATGCCTGATGTAACTCTCATGGAGTTACACCAGTGGTTAATATTTTAGGGGAGTGGCATAAGCCATTTTAAGTGCTGTGCTTTCTTTCAAGCACCTTTGAATGTATATATGAAATTCTAGAGTAGCATAAACTAAACAATATAAGGAGTTGTAAATACAGTTTGTGAGAACAGCCTAAGAATCTAGTAACACAAAAAAAGGTGTTCTAGTCAGGAATGGATCCCATTGGCTTCAGGATACCAACATCACCAACACTGAGAAGGTCTTTTTCATAAAGATAACAGGAAAAAAATTAGAAAAGGCACAGTAGAGGCACAGATGATGGGATGCCACATTTACGACTCTGGAAAACATCCAGAACTTAAGATGAGGAATATATTGAGCTTTTTTTTCTGTGTAGATGGATCCCTGTGAAGTGTAACTTATACCCTGCTGGTTTGTGTGTAATGGATTTCCAAGGGGACTCTGGAAAGAGCATGAGATTATTTCTTGGATTCAAAGCAGATTTCCAGTGTGAGAGGTGGCTAAATGAAACATGGGAGAAGCACTCCTAAACTGGATGCTGTCCTGATATTAAGGAAATATTAAGGAATTTTTAACAGTTCACCTTTTTCCAGTACTAATATTTTACTCATCTTTTACTTAGAGGCTACTGCTCTTTTCACAAAGCATTTTATTCCATTTCCACGAGGTTTAATAGGAGAAGCTGCTATAAGGTGTGCGATGCAGTGCACCTGAAGGATGTTGAAAAACCAAATCACATATTTTCTTATCTCCTTACTGTATCAAATTAGACAGTTGAAAATACTCCTCTTTCCATGGGTGTTAAAGATAGGGTGTTTGGTGTTCTCATGGTATAAGTTTTTAGAAATGCAATTTTGTAAAATACGTATAATTAGAACCAGCAGTATTCTTTTGGAAGAGAAATAGGTCTGGGTAGAGTTCTTTAGAAAAATCAATCTGCATTCACCAGCAATTCCAAAGAATTTTTTCATTCTGTCAACTTTTTCAAGCAATAAATCATCGTTACTTTATAGTACTTTACATAGAGATAACTTAAACTCTGGCTGATCGACAACTTTCTTATTCAGCCTTTGACATCAATTATCTATTATCTATTCTTCTGTCAATATCTCCTGTCTAAATCTCATGCAAAAGAATTACACCTTTAGAGAGGAAAAAGTACCTTTACTACTCTATCCAACATTTGAATGACTACATTTATTCAGTGTTCAATAGGACTGGGCAAATAATTTAATCAGCACAAAGCCACCCCAAATTTGTTGGAGTTAATGAGTTTTTTCAAGTCAAAACTTGAATATCTTTGCTATTCCCTTGGGAAGCCTGGGCAGGAAGGTCTCTGGAGTGAATCTCCCCACCTCTCCCCAGGCTGCTTTGCAGGGGGGAGGGAATCACTGGAGTATGATCCTGTGCCTCGCAAATACCCAGCTGCTGTTACAGCCCCTTGGGAACACGGCCAGCTGAACAGGCAGGACTGGGGCTACTGTAATTTAGGCCAGTAGTTTGTGTGGTGTAACATTTACAAAGAACCACATAAAGTCTTTTCAGAAAAAGGAAGCACCGAAGTGTTCAAGCCCTCGTGGACACTGGGTGGGTTGGGCGAAGGGGAGGACGAGGATGAACAGCTCCCTGCCATGGCTGCACGTGGCTCTCCCCAAGCACAGCCAGGGACATTCAGGGAGACCTCTGAGCCTTCCCAGGCTTAGGCCACCTCTGACAAACGCTCTCCTTGTTCTGGTTCGCTGGACTGCACCAGAGGTTTGTTCTTCTCTTCGCTCTGGGGTTGCACAGAGCGTTGGAAATGGCAGTCGAACAGCTCAGACTGAATTTCCATGCAGTGGGATGTGGCTCAATGAAATAAGTGGGGAAAACCTCTTTCACTAATGGAAAAGCACATGCATTGATAAGGCAGCTGTGGGATGGGCTGATAGGACACAATGGGAGCAACTCAGGTCTATTGAGCATAAAATATGCATTTAAGAGGACCAACTAATTGCATATCTCCCTAACCTTCCAAACAGCTTTCCAGCCTCTGTACATTAACAATTGCACAGTGAAAGAGGACACACATTTAAGGTGGAGCTGAGGTTTGTACTCAAATTTTCTGACATCTTTTTTTCTTAAAGATTTTTCTTTAAAAAATTAATGACTTTTTTTTTAATCGAAAAATTGAAGTTATATCAATGTCTTTATTCCGTATTTCTTGAAAACCCACAAACCTAGCTGAGATGTTTCAGGTGTTCAGCATCAAGTTTACTTTTTTCAGGGAAACAAAAATCTGCCAGCAAATTTCCAGTTAAAGCAGCCACCACTCCTCATGGCTTTCTTTTTAAGCTGACGCTAGCCCAGGTCAGAGTGTCCCAGCTTTGTCATTGTGTGTTTTAAAGCACACTTCAGTCATAATTTTCTCTAGTGTCAATGTCTCCACTTTATTTTCCAGCATTGTTATTTGAACACAGTGACGTTCTTCCATAAATCTGGAAGATTTCAGCAGCTTGGATTTTGCACTAATATCTTATAAAATAACGAAGGAAAAGGTGAAAGCAATGAAAAGCCCAGGCACACACCACAACAAGTGTTGAAGTAGGATACATAAGAATCTTTTGGAAGTCATTTAAAGAAGGGCCACTGTGTTTTGCAGCAAGACAAGTCTGTCCTTTGAAGTTATTTTGGCTCTGACGAGGAGTATCCAAATGCCTGTCCTGGAGAGCGAGAGCTCCATTCTGCATGACCCTGATGTAATCCTTGCATTTCTCAAGATGCTACTGAATGTACGATTAATGCTAACAAAAACCATTGGGAATTCATTCCCCATGGCTTGGATACACCTCTACTGTCAACTCTCTTTTCACAGGGACCACAGCAAGTTTTCACTGCCAACCAGCCTCACATTCAGACCACATAGTAATCAACTTCTTAAATTGGTCTGTTCTCTGTGTATTTTACATATTTCTATGAAGAGAAAGTACAAAATTTTCTAGGAAAGAACTCTTTCTTTGTCTGCATCATTTATGAGCCACTGCCCTGGTCTTTACTGAGTTTGTCAGCTGCTAATGAATAAAGATATTAAGAGATAGTGGCTAAAGCTCAAATATTATCAGAATTCTGGCAAGAAACTCCCTTCACAATACTCACCAGAATTTTGGAATTGAGTCCCCTTCAGCCTTTACAATGCCTTGACTTTGAGATAGGAAACCCCACCAATTGCTGTGTAAATATCCAGGTTCATGTTCTGGCTCCTAAATCTCCTCATGGCAGGTTAGACCTAAATTTTATGTTGCTGTCAAACTTTCTGCAGTCTTCTGGAGACAATTGTTCCACATCTTTGAAGCATTTTGAATGTAGATTTTTACTAAATTTAATACAGACTATTTACTAATGTGACTGTATCATAATCTCTGTAGTATTTTGTTTGATAGTGCTTTAGGTTTAGTAAGCACAATCTGAGCATTTCCAAGCCATGATATGTTAGTTTTTTACCTTTAATCATCACAGCTCAAAATGGTCAGAAGAGTAGCTGGGACCTAAAATTCTTTCAGAAAATTAAAACCCTGTCAATTCTAATATCTGTAACCAGCTCAGAAATAGTATTCTGTAATATTTTTTCAGAACTTTTAGCTTTCATTCATACAAGGGATGCCTGTGTTTCACAAAGACATAGATACTCTCTGAAAGGGAAAGAGTTCCCTTTTGTGGTTTGATGACTGATGACTTTGTTTCTTTCACGTTTTTTTCTACCAAATATTCACCTGATCATAATATCCAGCTCGAGAAAAGGCAAAAATAATCCCTGGGAATAAGATTTATGTTTTGTTTACATGTGAGTTTTCTTCTAATGGATGACAGGAATGAAAAACCTCATTGTTCAAAGGCAGATAAATAAAACCCCATCTGCTGTAGACACTGAGAGGGTATATGTATCTATACTCTGTACAGAACTCTGCCATTAGCTAATAATAGCATTAACAGTTCAGAAGTAAAAAGAAAAAAAAGTCTCTAATACTTAGTCTTAGCAGCTGATAATGTAAAATAGGGTGGCATTTGGAAGCATAGGATGATGCCAGTCCCTGGGGAGAGAAAGGTGTTAACTTCTAATAGCTTTTCAGTAATAGCCAAGCATCTGCAGTCCACCATAAAAAAGGGTTTTTAAAAATTAATAGAGCTGAATGTGCTTCACACTGAGGAGAATGCCAGATTAATAAGCGCATTAAGGACCGCTTTGGATTGGAAATAATTATGGAAGATGACAAGGAGCAGAGGTGGCATTGGTGGTGCTTTCAGGAATGCATTTTAAAAAGCAGTTTAAAGAGCCTTCAGATGTTGGTATTATCCTGCGTGACCAAATTAAGAGCAAATGAGAAAAGTTTATCTGGCATTTTGGAGTATTGAAAGGGCTTAGTGTTATAAATTATACAGTATGAGGTTAGGCAGTGGTGAGTAAATTCATGTTAAACATTATTGGCAGTTTAAATAGCAACTGCTTTATACAGCACTAAATATTTTAATTTGGAAGTAAGAATGTATTCACTCCCCTTCCAAAAAAACACGTTTGACTTATTTATTTGCCAGCCCAATCTTTAGACAGTTTTTCACTGATGAATTGGTGAACATTGTTCCAAATAGCCTGCTACAAATGTGGAATAACAGAGATGGGTTATAGGTTTAGAATTGATTTAGAGCTCTACTGATGAAAAAGTTGAAAGCCACGATGACATCTTAATCTTCAGCTGCAGGGTAGGCTGCGTGCAGTCGAGGCTGTTTCCGAATGGGGCTGGTGTTTATCAATATTTAATGGTCTTGTTTCATCTCCTTTTTTACTACTTGCTCTTTCAGCCCTTACAGCAGGGATATCTTCACACCACGGTTCTTGATGTTATTGATACAAACCAAATCAGGCTCGATCCCTTGATGATGATAACACAAACCCAGGCTTCCAGGTTTTAATTCTCTGGCACAACAAGGCCTTCCTGAACACGTTAGAGCTGTTGCAATCCTGTCTGGTGGGGGGTTAGTACAAGGATAGCCATCCCTGAACTACACAGGTGCTCCCAGAGCAATTCCAGCAACAACAAGAGTGTTATTCCCTGTCTGTATCATGATCAGTTTCCCTAAATACAAATATAAAAATGAAAAGCTTTGACATGAACACAAGCATTGAAAACTCCCAAACTGGTTTTAAGACTTCCTCTCAGTCTAAAAGTGTGCTGCTTTTTTCTTTTACCTGACTAAGTATTTGCAAGAAGTTACAAAAGAAAAATGCCATTAATATCCAATTCTCTAATAATTACTTTAGGAAGAAGCAAAACTAATGCTGAAATATCTTCTAGGTGAGTGATACTTGTGAAGAGGCAAACCCCACAATTATAACAGCATCTTCCATTAAACAGCTCTAAATACTGTATATGCAACATGCTGGAGACTCATTATTTCAAATCCAACTTCTCAAAGATTTATTTTTCTTTTGAAACAATTTCTGACAGCTTTTGATCTTCTAAACTGAAAAAAAATCAAAGAAATCTGTTTCTCTGGCATATTAATAGCAAAGGAATTTCTGGATGCTGTAAAGTAGGAACTGAATATAATAGCATCTCAGTTTTATTCATCTTCAAAGAAAACCAAATATATTTTTAAGACTAAAAAAATAGGATACCCTACAGATTTTGAAGGGATGGGATAAACCTCTTTTCACAAGAAGAGATGACAAGAAATTCATCTTGAAGGACGTTCACTATGGCTCTGTCCATTTAATACATTTACAAGCCAGCTGCCATGAGTTAATCTGGCTTTTACATCTGAAGCAAAATTATTTTATAATTTGGGGCTCAAATGCCTAAGGGATTTTTTCTGTCCCCAAATTCTTTGGATATTGTAGATCAACCTGCCAACAGACAAGGCTCCAGCATACACTGCTGTTTAAAATTCATGCAAGGGGTTCGTTAAAAATCCTTTGGTAAAAGTTATATATAGGAATCTTAAAATAGTACCCTCATGGCTTCACCACTCCAACTCTTTGCAGGTGTAAAAACGAAATCATAGCAGCTGATTAATCATCAGATGTGTGTTGTGTATGTTTACCCATATAACTACAACAGAACTAATAGGCAGTCAAACCCTTACAAAATAAACACTTACAAAAACACATTTTTACAAAGGTTCATAAATTTGGGTAATCTTGCAGAGTTTTTCTTGTAGAGCTGACTGGTGGAAATATTATCTTTGCTTAATACCATTCTGCTGTCTGAGCAGGCCCAGGACATTGATCACACAACAGACATGAGCTTAGCTATGGCTGTCATGGGAAGTTGCAATCCTGTGGGAATTGTGTTACTTACAGTGCCAGGCTTGTCAGGAGGAGGTCAAGGGGATATCACAAAGAAGAGGTGCTGGCCACTAAAAATCAGTTGGGTATGCAAATTTCCAGCGATAAATTATACCAAAAAGAAAAAAAAAAGATAATTTAGGCTGTAAACAGTGAAGGGACAATGCAAAGGAACTACCAACTGTGATAGGGCTAAAAAACTCTTGCTGTGGAAACTGCTTAATTACATATCATAGGTAATGTAATTTTTGCACCTGTATATCATTAGCACCCAAAAATAACAAAATAAGGAGCTATGCACAGTAATGTACATGAAATGAATTGTACAACTCGCAGCCACTCTGACAGCACAGAGGATTTTATGTGTATTTACCAAGTGAATGCCATCTCTGCTGTTGTTTTTAGTAGAGGCAATTCATGGATGGCATAAATGCCACTTTTCCAAACACCTTGGTTTTACATGTATAAATAAAAGTTTTAATTTTATCTTAAATAACAGAAAACAACAAATCTTGATAAAAATGCTTAGCTGGTATAAATTACCATCATTTATTTATCTATGGCAAATTATGCCAGGTGAGATCCAAAGAACTCCAGAGATGGCACTGCCTCAGCATAATTAGGCATCAAGTCACAGTAGAGGCTATCAGAGTAAAATGATGAAATTTAAAGGCTGTGTTTTAAGAAAATGTAAAGAAAACCTGACATTTTTAAAGTCACATTTAGGGGGAAAAACCCCAACAAACACAGGTTTGACTCTGCCGGAAATGAATTCCAAACTCACACAATACCCTACCAGTTAGGCTTTCTCATGTCTAGTTTTTCCCCAGAAACTCTTTTTCTAAACATCTTAAAAAAAAAAAATATGATATCTTATGGCAGACACCTCTACCACACTCTAGCAATTAAATCAGCCACTCTGTTGTTCTAATATTTGTTTGTTGGGTTTCATTACAGAAAGAAATGCAACTTATAAACCACAAAGCACATAAACATGGGGTCGTATCAGAACATCCTTTAATGTTACCATCCTTCAAGCTACCTTCAATCCAAAGACATGAGGCACTGAAATTTATACTGGAAATTAAAGAAAAAGTACAGAAATTCATGTGAGAATATATATTAGCGACAGTTTTTATAGAAAACCTCAGAATTTCCATGAATCACACAGCATGATTAAAATAAGGAGGAACTAGAGTGTCAAGTCTTGACCTAGAGGCAGATATTTCGAAATGTTCTAAGGTTACAGTTTCACAGTCTTTGTCATGCAGCTGCAGAAGAGAGATTTAAATTTTCCTCTGAGTTTAGAGTTGGGATTTCTGTTTGGAGCTCCTTCTGATTTCACCAAAAATTATCTCTCTATGTAGGATGAGTAACAGGCATTGCTAAATAAGTTAGTTTCTTGAAAGTTCACACAGTCCTAAAGATATAAAATGCTTTCCAAAAACTTGGCTTAAGAAGAAGAAATAGGAACAGAAAAGTGAAATCTATTCTACCAAGAGATTCCAAAAAGATTTTTGGTAGATTGCTGAGAAACAAACTATTCACCTGTGGGTCTTTATTTTCTAATTCATCTGGAGGAATTATTCTCTGCATTGACACAATTAATTAACTGGAATTCTATGATTAGAAAAATGTGACAGTGAAGATCCCCTACAAATGAACAAGGCTTTAAAAATGCAGCAATCATTTATGAAGTCTAGAAAATCTCTGTGTGATGTCTGCCCTTCATAAAAAGCCAGAAAAGTTGGAGATTCATGGACTCACCTCAGACCAGGAAAAACTGGGAAATAACCTGCTTTGAAATGTAGTAAGTCAGCAGCTGTATCCATGAAATCTGATGGTGATCCAGCAAAATTTTAACAAATACAGACACACAGTCAAAAAAATTTAATACAATTATTTGTAAATGCTAATAGAGAGAACCTGGTTTTCTTGACTACCTTGAACTTAATATGTCTGTAAATTCTGTGGAGCAGGACTGACAGCTCCTCTGTCTTTGAACAAGGCCTAACCTGAATTTTAATTGGTTTGCAGTCATGACCGCAGTGTGAACAAGGATAAAAAAATTCAAAACTTATATATCTATTAAATATATATAATATTTATTTACATAATTATATTAAAATTATAAACTTATTTCATCACAGTATTGGTAGAAGTGACATGGGATTCAAGATATACATCCCAATGAAAAATAAACACCTCCATACTTCCAGTGTGTTTGAGTATAGGGCCCATTCTTGGCGTAAGATAAAATAAGGTGGCAGGAATAGTTTTTAATAAACTTTAAATAACTGACCAAAAATTTCACTGTTGTGGTCCAGAGCTATTGTTCAGAATTAGAAAGGTTAATATGAGTGTCCCAGCCTTTGAAGTTACACCAGACTTAGACACTTGGATTCTTTATTATTATTATTATTATTGTTGTTGTTGTTGTTGTTGCTGTTGCTGTTGTTGTTATTCTGTTTCAAATATGAAACTCTTCTTATCTCAACCCATGAATTTTATCATTTTACTGGTCAATGGAAATTAAATCCCTGGAGTTCCTTGCTCACAGCAAGCCCAGAAGCAGATTTGATATTTTGTGGATGCAGTATGGGAAGCAACCGTGTAGGATGCATGTAAGTATTCTTGTGCTTCCCATCAGGAAAATCTTCAGTGAGTTTCCACAAGCTCCCTGCTAACAGAGGAGTTGCCAGGAAATTTCAGGAGGAAAGGAGCCTGGTCTAGAACTGGAAGCATGAGAGGGATTGGTAGGCCAGGACCTGCAGAGATGTCCTCTAATATTTCTCCATTCTTCAAAACCAGCTCCTTCATCCCTGCAAAAAAAGGATCTAACCCCCTGCCAGGGGGGTTGAGAAAGGTGACCAAGAAATAACCTTTCCATAGAGAAAGCTTGTATGGAGTGCTACAAAAGACTCCATATCTAATGAAACCCTATGGCACTGGCAAGCTCCTGAGCTGCTCAAAAGGCTTTGCCTGAAAGTTTTCAGATATTTCCAAAAACTGCATCAAATTCTCAGCTGGGTGGGAAGCCAAGCAAAGCAAGGCCAGATGAGAGTGCATTAGCAGCTTCCTGCTTCTGTTGCTGTCCTCTCACTTCCAGGCTCAGATGCATATGGAGCATCTGGGTTTTTATAGCGTTTAAATTCGATTAATTCCATTCAATTCACACTGTTTTCAGACTGGCATCGGTGGGGCATGGGGAAGAACAGGATATTCCCTCAGCACTGATGTTGTATTTGCCACTGCAGAACATTTCACAGTAATATTATCAGTTTTCCACCAGTTATATGTTTCCTTTTCCGGGCTGGCTGCTGTTTCAGGTATGGCACTGAGTCTGTAACTTTAGACAGAAAATGTGAAGCCTGATCCCAAACACAGTTGCAAAGCAAAAGAAACGTATTAGTATCATTCAGAAATAATAAACTGCCACACATACTAAATGTAGATAGGCAGGTGATGTCTGTATAACTTGCTCTCCCAGAAGGAAAATAAAAACAAACCTGGAACAGACCTGGAAATGAGAGTGTGTAGATGCAACACGAGTTCAGGTGAAATTAATTCAGATTAGGTCTTCTCTTGTGTTACAAAGTCTTCCTATAACCTGATGATCATCTTTATTAGCTTGAATCATTTCAAAGAGTAAAGAGCACCAAGACACTGAGCTGACAACGAAAAAGGAAAGTATCTATTTGGCCAGTCAAGTGAATGCTGTAATCTCTAAAGTGTCTTTTCATTTGAGTTACCACATTGCTGAAGCCAGAAGGATTTTCTTTGTCACAGAAGACTTGTTTGTACCTGCAAGGACAAACAGACTGTCAGCAAAACTCAGTGGGAAGTCAGAAAAGAAACATGATACAATACCTCCTGCAGACACCACCACACTCACTGGATTCAGAAAACAGATCAAAATGTTCAAAATAAGCCTCTATTTTGCAGTGAGACAAGTGTACTGTCCTTGTTGCTGTCACCAACGTGCCTGTAGGAGTGATGAGCATCTGAAAGTGGGGTGCTGGAAGATGTTCTGTTTCATCACGGCTCACCACTCCGGAAGTGGTCAGCTTGAAGCTGGTCAGTGCCCTGGAAGTTACAAGGAAATTGTGTGAAGTGTGGAAAGTACATCAAGGTTTGCATGGATGGTGCACACTGGATGACAGAAGGTTTGCTCACCTGTTAGGACACTTTTTCAAAGCAGCTCCTAATGACCATTGCAAACATCACAGTAGTCACTCGGAAGTTCTAGCAGCCAACATGAAAAGCATCCTGGATGATTTTATCAGAGCTTTACCAGTAGAGTCATGTCTATTTTCAGAAATATGTAATGAAATGGCAAACTTGTGAGCAATGGTTGTCAAAGAGCAAAGTACTTACTTAGTGCTTTGAACTCCAAAAATTCTTTCATGATGATCCATTTGAACATCATCTTGAAATCTAAGCATGGCTTTGCTGGATTGTTTTCTCTCTGGTTGTTTTCATTCCTAAATGATTTCAGCTTACTTTTGCAAGCAAAGAGACTAATGGCTTTGAATATGCATGCTAGAACTGAGATATCAAAAAAAAATCAGTTTTGAATTTAAATAAGGATTGCCCTTCATCACTTTTTTGGCTCATAGTGATATAGGAAGTGAAGCAGAGCAGCACTTCTTAGTGTTCAAATGTCATTTTCTCTAATACTTCCTTGAAGAGAGCACAGGGAGTGATTAGATAAGAAGCAGAAGTGCTGCTCTGGTTGCAACCTGGCTGCTGCAGAGAAACAACAAACTGCTTGAATTACCCAGCAGAGGTGACCTGGTGCTTGAATTCAAGCAGGACCCTCTTCCCCAGTAAAAAATGAAGAAAGAGAACCCTAGCTTGCAGAGTACATAATATTCTTGATGCCATTCACAGCTGTGGACTTTTGTGAAGCTGGAGTTCAGTGCAGTGTTAGTGAATATACACTGTCATTATAAAATCGAGATAAAAAGAGAACTCTGTTTAAAACCATCATGTGTCCTATCAAACCTTTACTTTCGCTCTGCCAAAAAACAATCTCAGTCATCTCAAATTATAACTATATAGAGGTCTACCATTTTTGCCATTTTTTTAACAATGAGTTCAACTATTTTTAGTTAAAATAGTTCATTACAGGTACATTACAAATCAATTTATGTAAAAAATACTGCTCCAGATTCCATATGTCTCAGGAATGACAAAACACTAAAGGTTCAAAAAGCTTTTGTCAGACGAAGAACTTACTCTGGAATAGGTCCACCTGTTTTGAAGGCTTTATTAAAAGAAGGAATTATGGTCAACATCAAAGCTCACAAAGCTTCCAAAGTGGTTTCTTTAGCTTTTGGAAATTCCATTGGCCCTCGTATATCAATCTGAGAAAAGCATTTCCTTAGTCTTATACCTACATTTTGTTACAATTTATTCATGTTTGACAAGCACACCAACACCTTCGTGTGTAAAGCGCCAGGGAGGGAAATGCTACAAGAGGCAAGAGAAACTCGGAGCTCAAACAAAAGTCCTGAACTTCAAGAACTTTCCAGTCTGGATCAGAATCTCTTCCCTTCCATTTGTTACCCCAATTTTTGTTATTTGCAGACCCCTAACCAAGGAAAATATGAAGTACTCATCATAGCTTTAATTAAAAACATTACTCTCTAGCCATTTAAGCTGTTGTTTAATTCATATTAACTGTAATTTTGAGGCAAAGAAAAGCATTTTTTTCTTTGTGTTTGGAAGCTTAATAAACCAGGTAACGATGGAAATATTCTGCCTCCTGTTTTAAATAGTTAAGGAACAATGTTATCCTGAAACCTGAACACTCACGTTAAAGGGAGAGCAAATTTCATTACGGGATCCCTCTATTTATTTTAATCTGCTCATTCCTGGGAAAAAATGAATGAGAATTTAAACACACGCAGCAGTTTTACAAGAAGCAACTTTTTTTCTAATTATGTATTCTTTACTTATTAATCAGTGCTACAATTTCCTGTGACATTTAACACAGACACAAGTTATTTTCATTCCAAAAGTTAGCAGTTCACTGTATCCTATACACATGGCACAAGCATTGCAAATGTAAATAAATGTAGGCGTCTGGGTTTTAACCACTGCTCTCAGAGAAACGTCTTTTTTAATGTGGTATAACTTGCAATCACACTGAATGTCATCACAGCTTTTGAGAGTGGGCAAGTCTTCATGCAATCTTAATTTTTCACTGAAAGAAAAAATCCTGGCATCTGTGCAAAAATAATGAAGTCCATAGAAGAGGAAAGAGAGGAATGTAGCTAATAATCCTATTTATGTTCTTATGCACTACATTGCATTTACTAGAAATAGCATGACTAAATTCTAATAAATAAATATACTAATTGGTCATTGGAAATGCAAATTTCAACAACAATCTTTAATGCAGTATAATAAAACCCATTACAAGCACCAGCCTTGTAGATGCTTTGATTGTAAATAAGAGATTAGTTTTAAATTCAGATGTGCTGAACAGGTTGGCATAATTTCAGGTAGCAGTGGATTTAGGCTGCTTGCCAATCTGTGGGAAGAGCAGATATATTAATACCTGCACTGTTTCTACTCTCAAATGTTCAGTCTGAGTGTTTGCTATTTGCTACACTAAATTATATTGAGTGGCAGACATGGATATGGTTTTCGTCTTCCAGTTTCTTGCAGTTTTCTTAGGTTTAGTAGATTCCATGGGGCCATTTTGCCTCCGAGCTCGTCTCAGCTTTTCATCATGTCCAAACAACCTGTCTTGATGGCCATAGGATAAGCCAACTTCCCTCTGAAAATGAAAAGCTAATTTAAATCCTAATTTCCCCTGCACAGGGACATTGCAAACATGTGCCCTCACCATCCTTCATTTTCTCTTTCTGTGGCACTATCCATCCCAATTCCCATGCAGTCAATGAGCAAATTCCTCCCTTGGCAAATCTGCAGATGGTCTCAACTATGCTAACTCCGTGCCAGTTTACATTGGCCAAAGATCTATTCCCTGCCTGATGGGACTGAAATTACCACTGGGAAAGGATGCGTGTGACAGCACTTGAGCAGACAAAGATCTTGGTGCTGCACCAGGCAGGAGAAGTTTTGGCCACAGTTTCTCCCAGAGGGAGAATATCAAGCACTTAATTTTGGATAGGGCCACAACAGTGGGATTTATGTTTCTCACTAAGCTCTGCTGGTTTTAGGAAGGACTTTTATCATTCTAGGCTGTATTTTCACAGCTCCAAACTTCCACTCAAGCATCCATTAGAGAAGAGTATCTTACAGGGCTGTTAACAACAACTGCCTGATTTGCCTGAACTCTGCTGCCCTACTGAGAGTTTATCAGGTGGTTCTAGAGCCCTTTGAGCTTTCCCAGCCTCAGCCACCTGTCCTCCTAAAATGAAGAATTCAGCTGATACTTGGGTACACATAATTGATAAATTTTGCAAACCACACATTTCAGATTTTTTAAAGCACTTAAGCTCTAAATCACAATTGTATCCATTTTAGTGGTTTATACCTCAGGAATAAAAAAAAAATAAAAAATTTGCAGCTGAGTCTAAACCACTGAGTGGAGCTAATCAGTGTGACCACTTGGTGCTACTACAGGTTTCCTTTCCAATCCCCTCGCCTTAATTACTGTCTCACATACCCACTTGTTGCATCCTGCCTTAAATTACTTGTAAATTCTTTGGCATTGGGAATGTTTCCAGTTAGGCTTTAGCATACCCCTAAGCACAGAAGTCTGAGTAGGACCTGAGGGACTTTTGTAATAAGAATAATTAGTACTGAAATTGGGATGCTTTGGCCTGAAGGGGAAAAGCCACAACAGGGAAATTGATTGAGGTCTCTAAAATGAAGCCTGCTTAAAAAAAGAAGAAAAAAATCCCTGAGTGACATCTCTGGGTGATGACATAACACAGTGACAGATCTTTTTGATGTACCAAGTAAGCACAGTACCAGAGAAAGTCCGTTTTGACATGTGCTGCAAATACTTTCAGGCAAGACAACCCTTCTTTTCTTCAATAGCAGACAGCTGCCTTCTTCACCTTGAATTTTCCCCAGATTCCTTGGTGGCATACAAGGTTTGGTAGGACTTTTCATGGCCAAGTCCCAGCAAAAGTCTGAACGCATTGAGAAAATCCCAGTCTGCCATGCCCAGTGTTTTTCCTTTCTCCAGCTGGAAAGGAGAGTAGACCTTCCACAGCACCCCAGGTTGTGTAAGAAACACCATCTTAGCAACTTTTTGAGATTATTGAGGTTGTTTGTTTATAGGAAGGAATGGTAAGGTTTTACTGGCTTGTGGCAAACTTTGGTACCCACAGGATACAAAGGACAGGCTCCAATTTTCCAGACCTTGGACATTTGGTTTAGTGCTTTTCTCATAACCCATTGCAGACTGATCCAAACGCCTACATTTTTATAAACTAGATACTCTGTGAAGTGGTTGTCTAGCTTGGTTAATCACCTACCTTTTCCTGCAGGGCATTTTTCATTCTGCAGCATTGTCTTTAGCAACCCAAAGGTCTTTGTGCAAATTTATCAATTATTTATTAAAAGAGTACTTAACTGAAGTACAACAGATCTCGAGACCCAAATTCCTTGCTCATGGAGGTAAACCAAGCTGTACATACTTCAGTGAGGTCCTGCCTCCTTACACTACTGCTATGTTTGACTGTCAGCCCTGAACTCTTATCAATACATTATTTTAATGATTGTTTTTAGCTAAGACAATAATTTCAAAATTTCCTGAATACATGCACACACAAAATTGCCATGAGGTTTTACATTTTTATCTTTTGTTTCTCATATCCTGTTGAATGCACTACATAAATTATTCATTTGTAGTGTAGCCTTACTTTGTCCCTTTCTCTTAGTAATGTCTTGCTGGTACCAAAGAATAAGACGTGATTCAGCCCTCAGGTGTGTGAAGAGGATGAAGAGGATCCACTGGGGCTGGCTTTAGTCTACTTCCTGTCATTGCAACCTGCTGGGTTTGTGCAAATAAACATAGCTTTGGGGCTAAACCAGCTAGACTAGGTATTTCCAAGGTAGTACCATATTAATGATCATAAAACACACTTCCCGACTCTGTCCCAAGAGACCTTTTCAGAGCTGTTTTATGAGAGACTAGGGAGATCTGTTAATGAGTGAAGTAATTATTACCTGTGGGCACAGATTTAGAAAGACTTCATGCTTCAGACTCCAGAAGCGTAAACGTCTTTGTTACAACTATGTTGTGTGCAGTAAGGAAAAGGGATGCTCACAGAATTACAGATATGGATGTTAGGATGCATAATGCATATTTTTTTTTACATTCAGAAAAAAAAATCACTGAGATAAACAGATTTGGTATCATAAGCTCTTGTAACCAAAAAAAAATTACAAAAAAAAAAGTGGACTAATTTTCCATATAATGAGCATGATGAAATCTACAACGTGTTGTTTATTTACAAGCATAGGCAAAATTAAACTTCATTTCCTGTTTAATTTACAGTATTAAACAAAGGCATAATATCAGATCCTGGTACCACTGTGCTAATTCAGAATGTGCTCACTTTTGTTTTCAATAGTTAATGCTTAATGTAATGTTGTGTGCTAATCTGGTATATTTATAGAGTTACACATGAATTCATGAGATGATATTATATAATTATAGTATAATCTATTTAAATGTAGCCTTTTTACACAGGACCAGCAGCATACAAAAATATCAGCGGCCATATGGTCATCTTATGCAATATCTTTTAAGGTTTTTTGGGTTTCTTCAAAGAGTTTATAGTGCTCCACCACTGGATAACCTAGATGACAGGGAGGAGTATCTGGGTTGTGGGTAGCATGGCTTGTACTGTTCCTGTTTTCAACTTTCCACAGTCTTTAGGGGGCCAATATCACTCCAAGGAGGTCTTGAAGCTGCTGCTATCCCAGGGGCCAGGTGATGCCTGAACACACTGTGAAGCCATGAAGCATGGAGGTACTACACACTCACGCACTCTGAGGCATGTGAGCCAGGATCTGTCCCCAAAATCCCATAAAGAGAGGAAAAAAACCAGATTGACAATTACTCTTGTTTTTCTTTTTACCTCCTCTCTGTGTTGAAGGAGCTTTACTGAAATGATGTGGTTATAATGAAGTGATGTAACACTTTTGAGGCACTGGAACAGGTTGTCCAGAGAAGTTGTGGATGATGCCTCCCTGTTCAAGGCCAGGATGGATGGAGCTCTGAGCAACCTGGTCTGGTGGAAGGTGTCCCTGTCTACTGCAGAAGGTTGGAATGAGATGATCTTTAAGGTCCCTTCCAACCCAAACCATTCCACGATTCTATGACTCTGAGAAGCACATGCATGCACAGGCATGCAAAACTTTCTTTCCATATTCCTCCCACAAAAGAGAAGAATCAGAGAGTGAATTCCTTCAAAGCTATAACAAATGTTGTGTTTTCTCCTCTGCCTCCACTTCTGCAAATCCCCCAACAACCATCAGATGATGAAAGAAGGGGAAGGAAGCACCTGGCTTCATGAAGCCCTCTGTGATCTTGCTCAGGAGGAGCTTTCAGGGGTCTCTGCTGTGTTGCCTTAGAGGACAATCTCACGTATCAGCTTCTCTAGCAAGTGGAGGCCCTTGCATGGGCCCCATGCAGACTTGTGAAAACCAAGCGGGGAACTGGGTGTTTTCACAGCAGAAAAACTTTTTTTCTCTTCTTCTGCAAGTCATTTTCTCTATTCCCATTTGGTTTAACTTCATCAGTTGGTGGGTCTGTAATGGTCCCTCCTCAAGAGCCAGGTTTACCTTCTGGTAGTTTGAATAATTATCATTTAAAAGCCATTATGACGGCTCTCCTCACCTTTAACACACATGGCCATTACATTCCTACTGGGGAATCCCGTGGGCAGACCACAAGGAGATCACTGAGGAAGGAGAAGCTCTTATTCCAGACTAAATGTTTTTAAAAGTTAGTGGTGATTATCTGAAGAGATTTCAAAAATAACTGTGTCATGGCTTAAGGTTCATTATAAATACATGTGAAGGCCTGAACTGCTCTGGGTACCTGCTTGCAAACACTCAGTGGTTACAGTTGTCAAGACAGGTAGGGAGCTCATTTAAAGTGTAGCTTAATGCAATCTAAAAGAAGAAATGATTTCTATTTGCAGAGGGAAGATGTCTAAAATAACACCTGGAAAACTGTTATAAGGGATATCAGCATCTCACCCAAAGCAACAAGAAAGGCAATTACCAGATCAACGTCATACAGGGAACACATGGTCTAATTCTTTATTTTTGATGGAGCTCAATTCCACTGTGAGATTCTACTCCAAGAGTTGCATTTTGCTGCTTTGTAGATTTCTGACAAGTTAATTTAAGGGAAGTTTGGGGCTAGTTTATGGCCAGGTGTGCCATAAACATAAAAGATTTTTTCAGCGTTCTTTAATTCAAAATACCAGCTCAACCAATGCATCCTTGGTGTAAAGCCACTGAAATCAGATATTGTCCAATAAATCAATTTTATTTTACATTCTACAGTTGTGCAATTGATATTCAACTGACTTAAACTGGATCTCATCTAGCTAGCTATTTCACTTCCTGGAAGGTTTTCCCTCCTCAAACAGTATTTCTTATTTTTGCTGTGGAGTTCACATTTTATACAGGAAAAATAAAAAATCAAACACGTACAGATATACCCCAGAACCAGCTGGGTCTTAATATCTGTTTACTGAAAACGTGAAATTATGCAAGCCTTGATAAAACTGCTCGTGTGGTTGTGTTTTGGAGTCTTCAGAAATGCAGAAGACAGTGAGTACCCGGACAAGGCTTCAATTCTTTTAAATGAGAACCTATACTATGAGAAAATTTTCAAAGCATTTTCATTCCTGAAGTCATAGTTTATCACTTATGTGCTTTTGTAAACTCTATTACGCATTTAGCTGCAGCTTGAGTACCTAAATAGGATAAAAATATAACTTTGCTTCTTCCACCTTTTTATTTTCTATTTCTTGTTTGGGATTTATATCACAACCATTTGTCTCAAATAGGAACTAAACTTCTTTTTCTTTTTTTTTTTTTTCCCCCTAAAAGGTATGAATTCCTGAATGGCAATTTAGCGTGTACACTTCAGGGAAACACTGCACGACTTTTCACATGATTTACATTAACCTTTCATTAAAAATGAGGGTGGCTTGGATCCTACTGCATAAGAGCAGCAGAAAGTAAATGATGGTCTCCAGAAGCCGAATGGAGAAATGGAGAACTGCATTATTATTTGATTTTTTACTCTCTCCTTTTCATATGTTAAGAATTGGAAGGTAGCTGTCCAGATAACAGGAAAAAGCTGAGGATCTGTATCAGTTTGGGGAGGTGGACTCATAGGGACTGAGCTGGTCAGAGACCCTCTCTGTTCATACGGAATAAAGACCAGGAGTTTAGTGGGAGAAGGGTTAAATTTTGGAGTTTATCCATGCGAGCCAGGTTGTCCTTTAGCCTGCATACAATCAGGAGTATGGGGCTACAAGATGTGCTCTTGCCTGTTGGACTCAACACCAGCACCACTGGCTAAAATCTACAATACTGCCACGCAGAAATCCAGATTAAATAGTGATATTGGTCCCTGCTTGCCTTCAAATCTATGAATACATGCCCAATAAATGAAGATCATCTACCATGTAACTTTCAGTGAGATTGGAGCCACGGTAAGGGTGGGACAAGAATAGCATCAAATAAAGGCAAATATTCCTGAAATCTGCATGCTATTATTTCTACCCAGAAAAAGGGTCTGCAGGTCCAGGATGATGGTAGTGGGAAAGAACATCTGGCAGCTGGAAGGTAACCAGAAATAAGGAACATATGGAAAAAGGGCTGTGGAGAGGCAGGGATGGGGTGGTTTCCAATACCCTGTGTCATAATGCCTAACCCCAGATTTAGTAGGGGCCACTGAGTGAGTTTGTGTGGTTGCCAGTGCTTTGTGTAGCATTATTGTTGCTTTGTTTTGTTTCTAAGGAGAATTACAATCTGTTACTATATTAAATACGGGGTCTGTACGTGTGTAGAGATGTGTGTGTTTCTACTCTGCTTTAAGACATCGTTTTCGGCTTCAGAAGTAATTTTCAGATTCAGAAAGGGTGGGAGAGCCAAGGAAATGTGATTTGTTTGTCTACATTATCTGAGAACTACCTGACTTGCTGTTTCCTAGGGAAAGCTCCATAATTTGATTGCAGATCTATATTTAAATGTGGGAGAGAGTCTAAAGGGGACCTGACACCTCCACTGTAAAAACTCAGATAATACAGACTTCGGGAGTCTAGAGTTCAAGGTATTTACATATTGATGTTTTCCAGCACTGGTGCAAACAATCTAGCAGCACAGGATTTGCCACCAAACGCCTGTTTGGTTTGGGGGTTTTTCAACTCATTTAAGTGCGAATTCCTAGATATCTGAATTTACAAAGGCAGGTCCACTGGATTTCCATTTGCATATTTTTGGCAGCAGTCCACCTCATTAATGCAGGAGAGAATCAGCCAATATTATAAGAAAAACACATATGACACTCAAGGGAATTAGAAATATATTGTTAATTTGATGGAGTGTTAATAGGCCCCCTAATGTCACCAGTTTTTCCTAACAGTTGTCTGCAATGTTTATTCCTTGTTGGACCAACAAAATCATGGTTCATATTATAGATGTGAGCTCAGTGACGGTGGCTCTTTAAGAGAGATGTGTTCTCCAGAAGGTGTTCAGCATTTAGTACTCCTCTTCATTCTAATCAAAGAAAAGTCTCTAAGTCAAAGGAGGGAGGAAATCAAACTCTGACTTAAATCTCTCGTGTAGAAGTAGATATTATTTTTGAATGATGCCTCCTGAGAAACTTTCCATTGACCTCTAAAGCAGAAGGGCTGCAATGGAGCGGTTATCAGGTTTAACTTTTGTGACCCACAGCTGAAATCATTGTAGACAAGTGGCTATGGAGAGATTAAATTCAGAATGTCCTGTAAGCTGAAAGAAATATGAATCTAAGCAGTGCTCTTTAAGAAGCATTAAAGAGTGTGTATAGAAACTTAAAATTCCTCTGTGTTAAGTTACTTGGTATTCCTTTTCTGTTCCTCATAGATTTATGAAGGACTACGCCATTATTTTCGACCTTTTCCTACTAAGGGCTGGGAGGTTACAAGTTTTGCTCTGGTAATTACCTATCAGTCTAACAAAGTAACTTTAATTAGTGGGATTTTTTCATCCCATACATAGGAATGGGGCATGGTGTGAACACATGTTATTATGATTTAACACCTCGCTCAGATCTCATGTATATCCTTTGTCTTCTGCTGTCACCACTGTAATTAGGCAGCAGAGGTGTAGTATATTCAGATTTTTGTCAATACCTGCCCAAAGCTCTAAATGCATGTGTGATGGAAATGAAGGATAATATGCAAAGAAAAGCTGTAATGACCATTGTAGACAACCAAGCTCCATTTAGCTCACTGTAGTGAGCTCGCTCTGGTGCACAAGCTTTGCTCATGTGATCACTCTGGTTTCATCAAGATGGATTATTGCTTAGAGAGAGCAGGCTTTTTTCGCTTTCATTTTAGCACAAATCTGTTTTATCTTCCCTCAACCTGACTTTTGATTAGAACAGGTTCAGAAGTGCTGCAGACAATACTTGTATCACATAATCTGTGGATTTCCAACTCGACTTGCACTGATTAACAAACTTCATTATGCACAAATCCCAAGTAGGCAATCCCAAGCATCCCTGTGCCATGCTTCCTCCCTCCCTCTGTACCCCCAGTTCACCAGGGCTTGAGAAAACATTTTCTTGCTGAACACAAGGGAGAATGTCTTCCCTCCTTCCCTGTCCTTATACATCAGGATTACATTCACCCAGTTATTTTGTGCAAATGTCACAGGAAAAAAATGAAATTAATCTCTGCAACTAAGTACTGCTAGAAATACTCATTAGATAAAAGATTGGTTCACACAGTTTCCTAAAATGTCTCACTTCTTTCTTATTTGTTTCCCATCTAGCAATGAGATCTCAGTCCCCAGAGAATTTCTTCTCCTGATCCCAAGAGCAAAATTTATTCACTTGGAGATTAAAACCCATGCTGCATGATATAGGTAACTAATCACATAACTCAGACACTGACTATCAAAAAATTTCAATGAAATCTCTCCACCAAAAGAGAAAAGCAGCACAAAAGCTCGTACAGATGAAATGCAATTTCTTTTTTTTAGGTCTGCCAGGAGACAGTGAGAAAGCTGGAAAAAGGCAAATTTTGCTGAATAAGTTATTTATTGTAAACAACATGATGTCAGCTGCTTTCTTCATCAAGCTTATGCTGTTCAGCAGAGAGCATGAGCAGCACTCCTAGTATCTCTTAGTGAGAGACCTGCTTTTATTATCATTTGCACTTTTCCTTCAATGTTTTGTTTGGAATGATCAGCAACACTTTACAACTGCTGCAACAGTGAATAACTTATTTCTGAGGATCCCCACTGCAACTTTTGTTGCAAAATAACACAACACAATCTCACACAATCTTTTGTTGTGAGATAAAGAAATTTTCTTATCTCTTACTTTTTTTCTTTACAAGCTCATGGGAAAGCTTCCTCCAAGCCACCTCAGGATACAGTTCATTAAAGCTGTGTACATGGTGTAAAGCTATCTGGGAAGGAAGGGATGGTGCCACAAGACACATTAGGAGAATGGATGCAGAATACACAGGATGTTTATGGTGGGAGAAGGCTGGAAAAGGATGACACAAGCGCATGGCAATGCAGTCTAAGTACTGGGAAAATATAGATTATTGCAAAGGCATCCATTGGGCTTTAAATTAAGTTTAAAGAACAATTCCTGCTGTTAAAGTCCATGGGTCTTCTTGAAAATAAAGTAGTTATTAGCCTAAACTAGAGTACACATTTTGCAAATAAGCCAAGAAATCACATAAATTTGGTAGTTAAAAGTACACATCCAGATACAAGTGACTTGCCTAACTTCTCGTCATCGTTAGAGATGAAAAATAAATACTACAAGAGCAACCCATCCTATGAAAGAAATCTAAAATAACTCAATGAATTGCAGCTTATTCTTACCTGATTATCTTACTGTGATAATCACTTAGGAGTCAGATGCCATCCAGAAGAACATCTCAGAGGAAGATTTCTGTATTTCATGCAACCAAAACGAGGTGAGAGGGACATTGCCCACATTCCATCAAATTCAGAGAAAAAATAAGCAATGAAGGGAATAAATGAAATTTTATATTAACAAAAGACATACCCTCCTTTAAGTCTCTGTACTTTTCATTTTTTTGTGACATAATAGTCATAATGCTCAGTAGTTGAATGAAAGGTGAAAACTCTTGATACCATGAATTACCCCTTAACGTAATTAAAATTATCATGTTAGCCAAGTTTCAGGAATTATTAAATGCTTCTGTACAAATGTCTTTAAGTTTTAATATGCAACATAAAAGTATTAATAGCCGTCTATCCCAGAGGTATATGTCATCCTTTACTAGATGCACAAGGGTCAATGTTCTGTAAATATCTACTTCACACATTTTTGCCTAAGGAGGACACCATGAAAGGTTTCATCAGGTTAATGTGTCAACATATCCTTGTTAAAGGATGCTAAAGGATGCTCTAACAAAATAAATGTATCATGATATTTACCTCATGTTTAAAACTCATGGCTGAGAAAAGTAATTTAATTCACAAATCTAAGGCAAGAAACCATCTCTGAGGGTAGAAATGCAGGATGATTTCTTCTTTTCCGCTGGTTCCTGTGCAAGTGGCCATGTATTCATTTTATTTTCCCCAGTAGGCTCCCTTGCCAGACAGGAAGATAGATGGCTGAAATCTGCACAGGAGGACAGGCTTTTGCAACTTTATTCCTGTACAAATCATCTGGCTATAACAGGACTTTTAAAATATATTCATTTTTATGTACATTTCTATCGTATCCACCACACAATATTTCAATACTGTGCACAAACTAATGCAGGCCTAGGCATGGCTCAGTTCTTACTCTGATTTCTACCAGTGCAACATTGACTTCAATGTGCTTATTTCAGATTTTCTCTAAAGGAATTGAAATTGGAGGCAGACTCCTCTTTGAGCAGCACTTGGAGCTATGTAGTTCAGCAGAATTTGCTCAGTTTCTATTAGCACTTATTCAAAGTTGGCCACAAGTGTCAAATGAAGCTCCCATTTACAGAAATCAAGGTACTTAATTAAAATCTTACCAATAAAAAAGGGATTTTCCATTGTGTAATTGGAAGTCCAGATACTTAATCCTACTTAAAAATAACAAGTGCTCACACTTTTAAATCAAGAAGTGCCCTTTTTATTTTACTTTCAATAGTGTGTGAACAGTAAGCTCCCTATGGTTTTAACCATTTAATTCTTATAATCTAAATGGTTTTGAACTTCTTGTGAATGTTCATATTTGTTTTTGACTTTGAATTTGACTATGTCGTTTATATTGTGATGTCCCCGGAGCTTTGTCAGGGTAGGGAAGTTTCCTTCAGAAATCAAGATTTCCTCAGGATTGATAAATGAAAGTAGGCTGTATCTTTTTAAACTAGTGCTGGGAAACATCTAATTTGCCAAGTCACTTGAACCAGCAGTTCAGAATCAAATCCAAAGAGTTGGATACTGCTTTTCTACCTGGCCATCCAAGGCAAACAATGAGTCAGAGGGTGCCTGATGATGATTTAGAATCTGTGTAACAGCAGCTGTAGAGCATCATGGAGAAAGTCTCTATCATGGAGATACAGACTTCAGACTCTTTTTTTGCACTGGCAACCTGCATTTCATGCCCTAATTTGACAGATGGAGAAACTGGGCTCTGGAGGATGGGGTAAGATGTATCTCAGGTGATGCAGCAGGACAGTGGCAGGTCTCTGTGAAGCCCGCAGGGCTGCATCCAGTAGGTCAGGTTACCTAAAAAATACTTAATCATGGCCTCAGACTCCACAGTTTCCTTTCAGGAAGAAGACAAGACACTGAAAAGTCAGTCATTCCTGTGGAAGACACATATTTTGACCAGGGAGAACTCCAAGTACAGAAAGACCAGCCCATCACTGCGTTATAACAATTACACCATTCATTCCCAAACTGACAGCCATGAGGGTGCTCACTGAGTTTCCCGAGGTGCTATAGCAACTTATGAAATGATCAGGAAAGTATTTATTTAGACATTGTTTAAACAGGACCCTCTGGGAATTCTTTTTAATATAAGCAGAAACTAATAGAGAACTTATCCGATTTGGCGGGGTACTGCGCAGGGACTGGTGTGTGCTTACATGTTCAAATTAAATTGCCTTTCTGCTTGTTCTGCATACCAGGCCAGCCATGAATCATTGTCTTTGAATAATTTTATCTACAGTTTGAGATCATTGTGCTGTGCTGGATTACCCTGGACAGAGTATTTTTTTAATCACTGCTGAAGTGCAGGTGGAATAACAGGAGGCATCTCAGGAGTCTTGTAACATTCACCTTCTTGCAGCTGAAGGCAAAAAAAAACCTGTGAGGTTCTTCTTTGTGGAGAATTTCCTCCTCTCCAGAAACCACCATAGGTTTTGGCAGAGTCACATGCCATTTGGCAGGATTCGTGAGGGTTTGAGAACTGCCAGGCCTTCCTTTGCCAGGGAATAGAACTGATCCAAGCTTTAAAGGAGTCAGTTGAGAGCGTTCCCATGGATTCTGAGAGCTTTGGAGCAAGCCTAGGTCAGAGATGATGCACCACAATGAAGCATTTCGAAGCAATAAGCACAGCCTTGTACCCACTACACCCAGAGAAGCAGTCTGGTTTCACTGGATCAGATTTAAATACCGGCAGGAGTCACTGAGGTGTCCTTTCCTTTCTCTCTCTCTGGAGCTTTCATTTTTAGGATCACTGGGACATTTCATCTGATATGGAAATAGGAACACACAGCTGAGTGCAATTGTAGGGACCCCAGTGTCTCACATAAGCTCTTCTAGACCCATTTATTCTCCTGCTGATACACAGACCAGTCAAAATGGACACTGGCCTGTCTCTGGCCTAGGGACCTCTGTTCCCAGTGTGAGTGGGAATGAGGCACTGCACACCGTCCTCCAGAGCCTGGGCAACAGCACAAGTTAACCAACAGTATAATGTGACTCTCAGAGAAACTAACTTTCAGGGGTGTGGTTTAGGGGCTTTGGAGGTGTCCAGTGCTGTTTACGACAGAGATATTTGTCCAATTTTCAATAACTCTCATGACTAGATAGATTGGATACTGCATCTCAAAACTCTAGTCATCCTCTATACCTTCCTTGCAGAGTTCCACATGCTGCAATAAGGTAGAGACTTCACTAAAACAAAACCTGTGAGAGTCCTTGCCAGCTGTCCAGAATAGTTACCTAAATACAGTGCCTGTCTTCAGGTTCTTTCAAAAGGATGGACAGTCATCCTTGGAGATAATTACACTGTAAGGTTGTAGGTCTTCTAAAGATGTTTAACTCTCCTGAAATTAGGCAGCATTAAACCCTGAGTCAGAGTTAAAATCCCTTTCTCTTCCTATCCACAAACCAAGCTGTGTGCAGTGTTCCTCGTCCTGGATCCTACTCCAAGAGGAGTCTGTTTACAACTGCACAACACAAACCACAACCACCATTTAGCTGATAGGATCAAAACTATGAATATCAGAATAGCTGTCGTGCTCTTATTCTAATTATTATCCACTTTCTCTAGCTGTCTCCAGAGATTTGAGACTTGTTTGTTGCAGCAGACATATCTATTATTAATCTTTAGGTAGTCAGTAGAATAATTTGCAGCATTCATTAAAAAGTATCACCTTATGGATTACTAAAAAGCATCTATGCTTTTGCTAATGAGCCCCAGTAGTGTAATACTTTACATATTTTATGGCCAGACAATTATGTGATGTCTTGTTTTTATAGTCAATCTGGAAATAAATTGTTTCAGACATAGAGGTAGTAGCCAACATGAGAGAAGTTAGCACTGGGAAATCTTGCCTCCTGAGTTGCTGAGTTATAACTGTGAAGAGATGACACATTTCCAAAGCATTCTTTTATTATTTCTAAAATCCTGCAGCCCACAAAAAATGTCTGTTATTCACACTTAGGATAAAGCATGATAAATGCAAAGCAAAAGAAGCCAGGGAATTTCAGAAATAAACTGTTTCTTTATGGAATGTTTTTTTACTTTGTTTTTAAGCAGGTTTCATCTGAAAATTATATAGATATTTAACACTGGCCTACTTAAGGTGATAACAAAATCCGTATTTCATCTATAAGTAGATGGTGAAATCATTCAGTCCTCAAAAAAAGGCATCATTCAGTATTAAGTATTTGCTCACATGAAGTGGTTCCCTCCATGAAGAGCCACCAATTTACATAAAGATTCACCCATTTGACCTCACATTCATCCAAGAAAAAGTATTTGCTTCAGTTCCAAGATGTCTTTGAGAAATAACCTGCTGTTCTTTTATTTTCCCCTGTTACTCTGGGTTTCTCATTTCTCCCTTTTGTCTTTGTCCTTTAAAAATATTAGTAAAGCAAATCCATCACAAGTGGTGGCAGCTCAGGCGTCTGGCTCTGGCCTGCCCGTGTGTGTCAGCACAGCCCTGGAGGGACCACCTTGAGGCAGCTGGGAATAATTCACTCTCAATGCCCATTAAATCTTTAGCCTCTCCGTGGAGACTGCAACAAGGGTGCCAATTAATGTCAATTGTCACCGTGGTTTATGTGGCTGGGACACCTGCCCACGAGGGGCTGAGCAGAGGTCCCCAGCAGCACTTGTCTGTGGTGCTCTGGTGTAAAAATGATTTCACAGGTGAGGAAGCAGCACTGACTCATCACAAGTTTCATTCACTGCTGACACGAGTGGGATGGGAGCTGCCGTTCAGCCAGAGGGGAGGACTCTGTAGCACAGCTCAGTTCTCCTGTGATCTTTTCCTCCTTCCATGAACTGCTGACATTCTTTATTTCCTTTGCAAACTGGCAAGAATCAATGTTTCATTGAAAGTTGCTGCTTACAGAGCTTTGCAGCCCAGCAGGTACAGACCAAGCTGGTGTCGTGACAGATGCAAGTTATTTAAGTAACATTCATTCTGTAGCTCCATAAAAGTGGGCTAGAAATAGTCTAGGAGTTATCAATTATTGCAATTTACCACTCTTCAATTGCTTCTTAGCTTATTAAAAAGAGAGTAGAGAATTAATCAGAAAACATCTCCTGTCATCTTCCACTCTCCTCAGCTCCCCGTGTTGTATCACCAACCACACCCTGTGGAGACTGGGAATAACTGCCCACAGCTTGGGTTTCCAAAATCCATCTTTTGGCAGTGGGCAGTTAATATTGAGAGTAAATATGGTAATTTATGTTAGCTGGTTTATGACTGAAGGTACTGATGAACCTTGGGCTTTCCCCAGCCGGGCTTGTCCACCCTGTCCTGCCCGCAGACCATATTTAGATTTCCCTTCCTGCCTCTATGTTTATATATTTCGCCTTTCTTTTTCCACAGATGTAAACACTCACCTGATTTTCACTGGAATAATATTTGGCCTCATTCCCTGATTTTCAGTGGAACCTCTGTTAAAATTAATTGGTCCCCTGGGACTAACATTTGCCGATATCACCAATAACCTGTTGCACACAGAAGCAGATTCTGCCCACCCAGGGGAATAATTAGGGAGAAAATTCAGCATGGAAAACTTCATGAACCTTTTTTTTACTCTCTTTCTCACTAGCATGAGCTTTACCAAGAAATTTTCTTATAATCCTGACATGCTAATAAACTGAATTTTATTGCCAACCTGTTCAGTGAGCTCTTATATTGTGCCACAGGATAAGATGGACAATTTCTTTCCATTCTTCTGACATATCCAGCTATTCCTCAGTTATATTCTGTTTTTAAACTCATCCAATCACCTCAGAATCTGAATCATCCATCTGCCAGTAAGCTATGAAAACTGCAGAGTGCAATTAGTTGTACAATATAATTAGTGTATTTTCCTGGATTTCTGAGTCATGTCTTTCCAACATTCTGCAGTGAGAATTATAGAGGTGTTTCAGGCTTAGGTGTTCATGGGAATGAGATTCCTTTTGTGAGAAGCTCCTGAAAACATTAAAGGCTGTTGAGAACAAAATTAAATTATATTGAGATATTATGCTGGATTTGAGAACTGATGCTGGATTGCACACATATAGGCACATAATTGTACACACTGGAATAAAAAAGAATAAAAAGAAACTTCTGAACATTAAAATTTTATTGTAAGTATGGCAGGGCAATGTCTTTATCTTCTTGCAAATTTAGATGCCATTGAACCCCTAAAAAGACATGGAATAGGTATTAAATATCTGATCTTTTAATTACATCTCACATGCCTCCAGATCTTTCCCATACATAGTGCAAAACTAAGGCCTGAGCCCATCCACTCTGCGGGTGCATCCCTCCTTTGACAAACAACAGAATTTTCCTGGGATCAGGAAACTGCAGGCAACAGGGAGAAGTTTTCATCTGAGCTTCCATTTTCTATCCCTTCGATGGCTGACTCAAAGAAAACAAAAATGGACACCCACTTTTGCTCAGTAGGGATCTGTTGCCAGCCCGGCAGCACAGTGTGAGGTGGATCCCAGGGAGAGGGCGAGGCAGAGTTCTGTGTTTGTGTTTATTCTGCACAGTCTGTGAGCTGGTCTGAGTGCTGAGCACTTACTGATGCGTAACCAGAGTTTTTCTCATTTAGCCAATTGCCCTGGACCCTGGCTGGGGGGGTGTGATTTGCATAATCACTACCCAGGTACAGACAGTGTGTGCATCCCCTGCTCTGGCAATCAGCCCCTGCTCACCCAATCAGGGATTTGCATAATCCCCTCGCAGCTCCTTCCCAGCAGCTTCACTCTGGATATGCAAAGCCCTCCATTCTCCTCGGCTGCTGCAATCCCTCTGTGCTGAATGGCTTCTCTGCCGCTTCATTTTTCGTATGTTTTCCAGCAATAAAGACATTCCTTTTGCCCCTGATGTCCATTCCCATGAAATGGAGTAAGCACACTGAAATCTTGGCACAGATTGCTGTCTCCAGTAACTACTTCTTCCATTCCTTTTTGGTCTTATATCTAAATTTCTGGGTTGTGGTCAAGGGAGGGGATTCTGCCCCTCTAACTCACTTCAGCAAGACTCCACCTGGAGTACTGTGTCCAGTTCTGGGGTCCTCAGCACAGGAAAGACACGGACCTGTTGGAGCGAGGGATTGCACACTCCTCCTATGAGGAAAGGCTGAGAGAGCTGGGGTTGTTCTTCTGGGGAAGGGAAGGCACCAGGAGACCTTAGAGTACCTACAGGGGACGAGCTTTGTAGCAGGCGTTATTGCAAAAGGACAAGAGATAATGGTTTTAAAATAAGAAAGAGTAAATTTAAGTTAGCTATGAGAAAGAAGTGGTTTACAGTGAGGATGGCAAAACACTGGAACATCTTGTCCAGAAAGGGGGCAGATGTCTCATCCCTGGGAACATTCAAAGTCAGGTTGGATGGAGCTCTGAGCAACCTGGTCTAGTTGAAGATGTCCCAGCTCTTTGCAGGGGGGTTGGACTAGATGACCTTTTAAAGATCCCTTCCAACCCATGCCATTCTAATATTCTATAGTTCTGTGATCTTCCCTGTCCTGTCATCCTGCACAGGGCACAGCTCCCAGGCAATCTGTCCTGGCTGTGTTTCCACCAGGAGATCCATGTCCCAGTTTCCACTCCACCTTTTCAAGGTGACAGGTACACCCAGGCCAGGTTCATTGGGAATGAGAAAGAGAAAGGAGGGGAAGAATGGGAAACACAAAACAACTTATGAATGGAGAGATCACCCCCAGGGATACAGATCCCAAATACTTTACTGTACTTAGTCTATAAAATTTCCTCTGCTCTTCCTGGCCTTTCTGATCTTAGACTGAAGATTCTAATTTGTTTTCAAGGAAATGCAATATATAAAAGTAGCTGAAATGAGCTCCACAATACCAGGGTCGCTCGTGTATCCCATTTAATATCACTGTCTGTTACATAGCTATGAAATTTAGAGATAAAATCCTCAACTTCATCACATGAAGTGCCAGTGAAGGTAGAAGCACACTGCACAAAAGCAGCAGTGAGTGGGACTGACTTTCCCTTCAAATTATTTTAACTGAGGATATATAACTTCATTTGCTTTTAATGTGTTCTGCCATTGCACAACAAAATCACTTCTAATGAGTGCATGATGAATCATCAAACTCAGAAACAAGGCTGATTACAAACATCAACATCATCCTAAAGGTGAGGTCACGGCTTCAATCTGGAAAAAGCATTTAAAACCTCAAGGTAATTACTTTCTTTGTGAAAAAGTAAATGGTATTAACTTCAACTGCTGGTGGAGTAAAAGGTGCTCCCAGCCTGACTTCTGAGGTCATAGACTATTTGTGATATACAACACCTTTTCCAAGACCTATCAAGGAAATAACCTTAGGAATGATGTATGGCACAGCCTTATGGTCTAAGAAGAGCCTTTTGCTGACCAGCCAAGTAGTCGTGCACTCAGATTCCCCACATTTTATGATGTCACCGAATACCGTAATCCATAAATCTTTGGTACATGCCTACTTATCTCTAAAGCACCTCCACACGTTGTTGACGTTTTTGTAGAACTGTAAATTCTTACTAGTTACAGGTATGTTAATGTTTCTACAGCTCAGATATTTACTGTTCTGCCTTAGGAAGAAATATGCTCAAGGCAAAATTGTTACTTTATTGCTGTCTGTAATAGGCAGATATTTTTCTTGCAAGGGATTTCCTGCAATAAATACCATTGTCATTCTTATGACTGAAGTTGTTGGCTTGAAACACCTTGTCCTGAAATACTGCCTTTCCAAGCCATTATTATATAATTACTACAGCTTTTGACCTAGTTACACAAAACATACAGGATGCAGTCCTTTTCTCTTCGTTATTCCCGAGGAGAGGACAAAGGGGAAATATTTATTTTTCAGGTGAAAAATTGTTAACTCAGAATTACCAGGAGACAGGTACAAACCCCCCTTTGAGTTGTGTCTGGGGCTGTGTGTACTTTATAGCCCCAGCAAACACCTGTGTTTGCAACGGAGAACAATTGCAAAAAAACACAGTAGCCACGATCCAATTACCATTAAACCAGTCAGACCACAGCGGGACAAAGGGATTGCTTGGAGGGGTACGGGGGTGTCACAGACTGATGGGACTTTTTTACTGCCTGTGAGCTCTGGTGGGTTGAGAGGATGGGCTCTACAAGACCCCTGTCTTTCCCAGGGTTATGTGGTGCTGAAGGGGCAGGACTGTCCCCCAAAGTACACCTTTCATGTCAGATTTGTGGAAACACAAGCAAACCAGAGGAAAGGGAAGGTTTAGAGGAGACAGTCCAGCCAAAAATATTTGAGTATACCCTCAGCAGTACAGTCCATGTCTGGGTGCTGAGGATAAACAATCCTGCTCCCATTCACAAAGTTATCCAAACCCAAGTGCTTAAAACGCCTTCTGCATAGAGGACTGTGGTTGGCATCACCACAAGAGGCCTAAAATAATCTTCCCCTCTCAAACAGAAGCCTAAAGGTGAAAAACTACTTTAATATGTCCTTGGAAAAATTAAAAAATTTGCTGTGATGCCAGGTGAGTGTGGGAGATGAACCTCGTTCTTTGACTGTTCTGTTGTTCTCTTTCTCCATTACCTATTTGCCCAAATACCAGTCAGACAATTCTAATACAATACTTAAGAATATTGTATTTTTATAATGCAAAATGCAAAAATGCTTTATTACTATCCCAGACCTTGTTGCAGTCATGTAGCTTAATCTGTTTTCCAAAAAAATTTTCTTTTTTCCCTCTGAATTATGATCTTCCTTTACATGCAATGAAATGTTTGCTTTCTTGTTTGAGTGCTGCTGCTTCCTGTTTGCAAGTACCAGAACCCACGCTCTTTAAACTGCAGTTGTTATTAATAAAGGTCTCAATGACTGACAAATCCCTACTTCATGCCTCTTTATTTTACCCATGGGAGCTAGTTAAGCTGTATTGTTTGATTTGTATACATTGATGTTCTGATAGCACTGGCCACTTCTGTTTCAGTTGGAGTGGAAATACATTCCTTGTTGGCTCCTTATTAAACATTTCTTGGGCAGCTTTTGTGTCCACTCAAAATCCCTTATTTTCAAACTACTTAAACACTGCTCTATTTTTTTTTTTTTTTTGTTATTTTCTAATCTCCTGTGTCTTCTGAGTGTAGGAAGAAAAATAACTCACTTATTTATGTCTGATTCTCCCTTAACTTGCCCAGTTCTTCCAAAAAAACCTCTGTATAATTACCGTGCTGTTAAACCATCGCTCCAGAATTCCTTAGAAATTTACTTCTTATCTCCCTTGGAAGTAAATCACAGTTTAATCACCTGCCAAAGCTGGTATTAAGTGTCCAATTAAAAACCAAACCTTTTGCAGCTTATCACTTTATGCTGTAAGGAACAGGTGTGTTTTTAGGTGAGTCCCGGGCTGATTTCTATTGAATTATCTGGTAGGACTCCCACTGGCTTCAGGGCATGTGGAATGAGGCAGATGGTGGAGGTTTTCTTTGGAGTAAAGACCTGATGGATGTCTTCCGAGCCTGGATAACTCCCCCAAGGCTCATTGAAGCCTGCAGGTCCAAAATTCCCAAGGATCTAACCCTATTACATTGCTCAACCATACAGCTGTGAATTTGCAAATTAGGCAGACCTGGAAAGAAGCATCATTAGGAAAAGCTGCTGGAACAACTGGAGAATCACTGAGGGGCACATCCTAAATGGATGTGTCAGTAGCTGGCCCAGGACTCCTAGCCCTGTTTTGAGATGGTGAACACTTGTCACTGTGCACCCAGAGATGATGTTACTGCCATTGCCTAGCTGATAAACTTGGCAGAAAGTTTTTTCTGGTTGCACCTGTGCCATGATTGTCACATTATTCATGACTATGAACCCTCAGCACAGCTTTGTGCAAGTGACACCTAGACATTGTCCTAAGGAAGTGTTCAGCCCATGTTGTTGGGCATTTAGGTGGGTTTATGCTGGAAAGCTGCTGATATCTCCCATCATTTACAGTCATATTTGCCTTGCCCTTACCTGCCCGTGTTTAAAATCTGATCCCTACCTGGTTCAGCAGAGCTGCACCAGTTCTTTTTCTGGGAGACTCTGTACCTGGGGAAATAACCAGCTGGATTTGCTCTTTGTTGACCTGCAAGGATTCCATCACCATGCAGAGAGAGATATTATTTAATTTACACTTGTTCTGCCCTATTTGTGTGCCGGTGACAAACTCACGTACAAAGCTCTGTGCGGTACCTGGGAAGTGCAGCACCCCCTGAAAGCCCTTCCTGAACACAAACACCAGTCCAGCTTCAGCATCACATCCCAGTTGTTCTTATCAATGCTAACAACCCAGACAGTCTCCAGAGACTCTCCTCTTTTCCTGCACATTGTACTTCCATGGTGCTGAATAATCCACTGTACACTCCCTTCTTTCCACATATCTCCATTTGTTAATCTCTTAGGTGATCTTTACACAAGATATATGATAAAAGGTAACTTTTCCATATCCAGAAATGGTGTCATTCCATAAACAGACCATTTTGTCATAAGGTAGTGCAAAAGATGTTCGTACTCACTTAGTAAATGTCCTAAGGGTATGACAAAGCACAGAAGATGGTGACTAAATGGAAATTTCAATTCTTCTGATCCACTCTGCTATTACCACCTACAAAACCCCTTCCAGTGGATGGTGTTGCAAGTGGAAGTGTCTGGGTCAGACCCGGATGACCTTGCCTAAGGAAAACTCCTGCTGAACTGAAGCCCTGGTTGAGAAGGGAAGTCAGAACCTCAAAGTCTGTTCAAATAAATCAGGGCTGATTATCAGTGAGTGGTGAAATTGCAGTTTTTACACAATGATATGTACACATTTGACTGTTTGAGTTTTTTGTAGTTACATTCATTTTCCGTCATCTTGTTAAATGAAAAACAGATGCCACCATCAAATATTAGAGCTCACAAAGATGGATTTACACATTTCTTTTACTGAGTGTTTTTATCAATAACGCACATGAAAAGGGTCTGGGAAGTTTTATTACATTAATTTAGCCACCATAAATCAGCCCAGAATACAAAACTCATTTAAATTACCACCTTAGGGCCAACATAGCACTGATGAAGTGTTGTATTCTAACCCTTAGAACAGACTGGGTGATGATCCTCTTTTCAGACATTGGTGGAGTGATCACGAGTGCAGTGATGGACTTTGTGACTGTTTCATTCTGCTCACCCAGAGAAGACAGGAAAGCAAAGGCAGGCCTGGGGAAAGCAGCTCTTAGGTGATGCTGTGTTTTCAGCCAGGTCCAGGGCAGAGGAGCTGTGACAGTGCACACTGCTGGGTGTTTGCTCAGCCTCAGTGCAACTCCTGCTCTGGCCTGAGAAAGACGGCAGTTTCCTGGGTGGTGAGTGATCCTCTGGAGGAGTCTCCATACAAAAGGGGTTTGAACTGCTAGGGGCGAGCCATGGGTGAGCGTGTCACTGGTCCTTCCCACCACAGTGCATCTCCAGGCAGGGTGGGAGCTGCTGCAGCCCCTGCCTGCAAAAGCAGCACCCAGTTCATGCAATAATAGCTGGGGCTTTTAGGTCTGGAGCACCGACAGCCCTGGTTCTGTCCCTCGCCAAGTCGGTGCAGCCACAGATGCTTTCCTAATCCGACCACAGCTTGCATCCCTCATCTCAGCCCTGCTCTGCAGTAATCCCATTCAACTGCATAATTACTGCCATACTCAGACAACTCTATAATTTCCTCTTGTGAATTAATAACAGCAATAATGGTACTAGTAGTAGTAATAATAATAATAATAATAGTAATAAACTGTTGTTGGGATTTCCCCCCACTATTAATTGCTTGCTCCTTTGGCCTTCCTATGGAGATGGCCAGCAATAATGCCAAGCAGGAAATTGTTGTTTGGTTTGAGTATTGTCATATGCCTCCTAGAGCTCCTGTTGAGACCACCAGTTTGTTCCAGAGAGGACGTGTTCAGTAACTATCAGATGATGATGACTAACTGGTTTATGAAGTCAAGTTAGTGGTCTAGAAGTGAAAGGATTTATTTTTCTGTTTGCTTTTTTAATCTCAGCATTAATCCTCAGAGCCAGAGTCATCCCATTTTTGTCTCTCCGTCAAGCTGTGGTTGTACTGATTCGTCAAGATGGTTTGAAATTCTTTTCTCTTGTCCTTTGAGGCCAGAGGCTTCTTTGTTCTTTAATATTTTCCTCTCCTCAGTGTATTTTAGGATGAGTCTCTAACCCTGTCTTGTTAAACCTAATTGGACAGGACCTTAATCGAGGTGACTACACCAAATGTCATGTTTTCCTCTTCTCTGACCACTACCGTAGCCACTTCCAGGAGTTATTCTTTTGGAGAAACTGTTTCTTAGGAAGTATAAATGTTTGGAAAAGAAATTAGCTCCAAATGTGACTAGCCACTCACCCATAAGTCATGATTTGCCTATTTTCCCAGGCTTTGTTTCTTGTACCAGTCAAAGGAAAGCTGAAAACAAAATAGATTAAATGTTTTCGCAACGTAGCATCAAAAGCTATAATTTTGTTCATTCATATAATTTAAACAAGATCAGACAAAGTGAATACTTGGAAGGGACCCATTCTAAACTCACAGGAAACCCAAGTATTTCAGGAACCGATGGTGTCTGTGAGAGATGGGCAGTTAGTGCTGAAGCGATGCCACAGTGTGGTTTTCAGAGAAAATGGTGAAAAATTAATCAGTTTGAATAGATCCAGTCAAAATAAGGGAACATTTTGTACATCAGGCTTATGGCTTTGGTTAGAAGAAGTGAGATTCATTGAGTACAACATATCTTTTGAAAGCCCTTTTAAGTGGGGATGTGGTGCTTTCCAACCACTGAATGTTGTTCCTGTATGGGGTTTTTTTTCCACTGGCTCCTTTTCTGACTGAAATGCAAAGCTCTTTTCTTGATCCCATGATACTTTTCATAGTATTAAGTACACAGCTGAAGAAATATGCACCATGAACTAATTAGACAGTGAAAACAAGGCTATTTTCTTTCTTGCGAATTGTCTCAGCAAACATAGAACCCTACAAACCCTAACACTTTGCTCATTTAGCATGCCAGCAAGGAAAGACAAGAATCTTTTGATTTATCATAAGGCTGGAGCTGAGGACTTCCCCAAACCTTTCTAACGATGTTCAAAGCCCACAGTGACACTCTGTCCACCTCCTGTGCTGGGGACAGTACCAAAGACAGCTGCTCAAGCCCAGCAGGACTGCAGAGACCACAGGGCTGTGTTCCATTAGTGTGACAGCAAGTCAGAGAGACAAATGCAAGCTCTTTCTCGAGTCCAACAGGCTCATCAAATCAAATATGTTACATCCGTTGCACTGGTGTCCTGGTGAGCTATTACGTCACCCAGCAGGAAAAAATATTCACATTTGGATCATCCAGACGCAAACCCAGGAGCTCATTAGTGAAACTGTGTTTGGAGACATTGAATCACACTCAATTATGTGTTCTAACAATTGCCCAATTGCGTATCATACAACTTCAGCCTTGAGTTTCTCTTCTTAAATTCCTTTACATTGTTCATGAAAACAGTGAGTGTTCTGCAAGGCTAAATAAATGCTTAATTGCATTTCAGTAATGTATTTTTCTTCAAAACAATTTTTAAAACCACTCACAGATAAACCCATTGCCATTTAAACCGTGTATAAAACATGAGTTTTTGTTCAGGGTGAAATCCTGGCCCCAATGAAATCAATGGGAGTTTTGCCATTGACTTCAGTGGGGCCAAGATTTCTCCCTTGATGCACATGATATATTTTTCCTGACATTTAGAATGATGAAACAGCCCTGGTTCTGATTAGCCCGGGGTATAAATAGTATCACTCAACTAGAGCAAAATTCAAATCAAACCTCAGGCATCTTTGCTGATGCCGCTTTGTTTTGCGGTGCTGGGTGCTCACGGAGAGACCCAAATGGCCATTTGGAGCCAAGGACTTCATCTGAACCCCTTTCTCTGGATTTACACTTCAGTGTGCATCAGTACATGGGGAGCAAAAGGTTAGTAAGCATGGAGGCATCCAGTCTTATGTCTTGTGACATACATTTTTCCAGCGTGAATTCTTCGTTAAAAGAACCCTTGATGCCTCACAGCTTGTTACCAAATTGGGCCTTGACTCTTAATATAATTTAGATGAGTTTAAAATATGCTTCTAAGAAAAGCTGCCTCCACATTTATAAAAATTGTATACCATAATATTAGGGAGAAATCTGCTGCTTGTTTTGACAAGTTTAATTTTTTTATATCTTATGTATATATTTTAACCTGCTGCTTTAGGTTTGAATCAGCGGTACTGCAGGAGGAAAGCAACATAGTTGGATTTCTGAGACTATTCAATAAATTGCTTGCACGTAGTGCAACAGAAAAAAATTTTTCTAAACTTTCCCTAAAATTCAGGTTCCTTTTTTTAGGCAGGAGGAGTCATTGGAAAGCAGAACTAATGGAGACACAGTGGCAGAGATGAATAGATGCTAAATGTAGAGGGAATCATTGCAATCATGTCTTTTATTTTACAGGGTTAATCCATGGTTTCCAGGGCCTAGTTGTGTAGTTTCCCTGGCCATCTTTAGAGCACCTTCCAGACAGCTCCAGCATGGATGGGAGCTCACCAGCCGGAGGGAGGCTCTCTCCAGAAGTGGGGAGGCAATGGCACAGCCCCTCTGCTCCTCCCACCCCTCCCCAACTCCCTCTTATCTCCACCACTCCGTTATCTGCCTCTGCAGCACACATGGGGCTGTGATGTTTCATGAGACATGATAGAGAGTAAGGACCTGCTATTCGCCTGCTATTCAGGCAAAACTCCCACTGGCATCTCTGAGCCCTTAAATAGTGCAGCATGTTGCAAGTGGAATTGTTTATTGTGTTCAGTCAGAGCCGGCTACAGCCAGCTCTCACTACTGACTCAACTACACGAAATCTCGCCCTCCTGTCATCCCACACCACAGCGCTCACTGGGCCCAGCTCTGTTTCCACTTAAATGTTGGAAAAAAAATGGAGTCAGGATTGCTCCACCATCTTCTTCTGAATCTGGGTGCTCTTGAAAAACAATGAAAGAGCCTGAAAGATGAAGACAGCAGGTCAGACATGATGTTGATGCAAAAGGCAGCATGATTTACACAGCCCTGGCAGCCAGAGATGACCTGGGCCCAGGATCTGCTTTTTCTGTAGCTCACCCCTCTAAAACCAGCACATCAAAACCATGGAGGAGCTCAAGGTGAATACCAACAGCAGGATTTGATCCCTGGTGGGTCAAACAGATAAACTGTCCCCTGCTCCCCTGCTTTGTGCTCCAGTAGCATCCAAGCAGAGCTCCTTGCTGTAGATTTATCCGCAGCCGTCAAACAGTGGCTGGAAGTAGGACCGACAGGTATTATTGCAATTTATTTGGCTTCTTAAATTACCCTTGCAGCCTTATTCACACACACCACTTGGGAATGCTGCATGCAGCAGGTTGTTTTCTCATTTTAGCGGTGTTAAAATTCATCTGGTATCTCTTTCTTGCTAAGTGCAGGTAGAGACACACTCTTGAGTGAATAGGATATGCTCCACTTGTGAAGTGTAGAAGCAGGTCAATAGACAACTTTCAAAAGGAACCATTTAGGATAATTAAGCAGCACATACACACCAGCAAGAGTTTATTTTGTATTGGAAGGCATGTGGTTAGGGAAACAATAGCAGTTTTTTCCCTGGAGAATGTTAATTAAATTGAACACCCTGGAAAACTGAACTATTCTTACCACAAATCTATAAATCAAACTGTTCTGTTTGCTTAATATAATGCTTTGCTATTCTAGTCACACTGAAGTGGGCCAGCCACACAATGCCAAGATATTTCCATGATGAGCACATTAGAAACACTGATAGACTATAGATCTTATGGATGTGAGGCCAAACCCGTATCTCATTTACTCCAGAATAACCAAGATCAAAATCTGGCCCACGCTGTTCAGATTAGTACATAAATAACATGAAAGGTTTGTGAGCTCTGTAGCAGATGCCTTATGTACTTGTTATTTGTGCTGTAGAAGTCCCTGGCAACTCCACTAAGGCACTAGGACTCTGCTGTGTGAGGTGCTGTGCAAATACAGAGCAAAAGGATTTGTCTTTCTGCTTTGACAAAGCAGCTTGAGGATACCTGTGAGCAGGTATTCACCTCCCCAGCTTCTCTCAGTGGAGTGAGGGGGCAGCACTCTCTGCTAGAGGTACAGGTGGACAGGCATTAGCAGCGTGGTCTGCTTGGTCCTGTCTTCTCACAGGCTAAAGGGGCTCTTTTTGTTAAGATGCACTCTAACTCTGAAGCTCAAACTCCCAGGTTGTGCACCCAGGGGCCAGCCGAATTTTCATCTGGCGTAAACCAAATTTCCCAGCCAGGCTGAGGCTGCCTGCAGGGGGTTTTGGCCAGCTCAGCAGCAGGCCCTGAGAGCATCACCCAGAGCAGGGCTCCAGTGCCATGGTGACTTCAGCTGCCACTCAGATCTGTATCACAAGACACATCAAAATACACTGCACACATGGTGTAAACCTGGTAAAGCATTTTCATGTTTTCTTAAGTGGGCTGTGACTCAGGTTCCCATGGAAAACCCTTGCATGCAGTTATTTCCCTTCACACGCAGTTGTTACTCATTGGAAGAAAGGTCATTTTAGCTCCAGCCTGCCAGCTTGTTATCTATGTCTCACTTAGATGATAAATAGAATTTAAGCAAGGAAAAGATCTGAAAACTCAGGTTCTGAAGGGAACTTTGCATGCACTGAGGAGATTAGTTTAATATCTGGCTGTGTGTTCTGCAAAAGCAGTGCACATGGCTGAGCATGTGTCCCTGAGACAGGGGCAGGCTTTAGGAACAGTCATGTACAGAGGAACTGAGGAGCCACACCAACCTTCACGTGGTAAATCACTCCCTGCACCAATCAGCAGTGGATCAGTGTCTCCGGAAGAGGTTCTCCTGCAATGGAAGTGCTCCAAGAGATGCATAATTGGGAACGGTCCCTGTGGTATACAGATTTTCCGGGCCTTGTTTGCATCCCAGAGTTTATATCAGTCAGCAGAGCGAAGATAGAGAGACCTGGGCTCAAATAGCCATGGGAATATAGAATGTAAGGGCCACACTTGTCCCCTGAACACCTTAAACTCACCAGTGGCATGTCTGCTGTGCCCTCAGCTGAAAGGGCTCTCGCTGTAAGGTCACCTGCATGGCATCCCAGCACTGAAAATAGTCTTCTGATATCAGTCATGACACAAAGCAGCCTCATTTATCACAGTCTGCAAGTCCTGTCCTTTGGAAAATCAAAAGAGGTGACTTCTTCCACAGGTCACAGGATGGCAGCTGGAAGTTTTGCACAAATTCCCGTGTTCTTTTCCAAGCTATGCTCACTCACCCTCTTTCAGTGGTACCTCATCCCTGGGCCAGAAGTGGAAAAGTTTCCAGTGTTTGACCCGATGGCTCCGTTCAGAATAGCAATCTTGTCTTGAATTAATAAGTCTGGGTGACAGTGGATAGGCAGGAAAAGACAGATATTTTGTGTCTCCCTAGAAAACTAAGAGCACGTGACAGTGTGGAACAGGGGCTATTAATATGTGCAGAGCTCTTTCACAATTTACTGGCCTTCGTTTATTAGATAAAATATAAAACCTTTATTTTAGAGTGCACAGAGTTACTGATTTTTAATATATAGCCCAAATATGTTACATATACCCACTGGAATGATTCAGCTGCTACTGGATTGCAGTTATCACTTGTTAAAAAAAAGACAATTCTTCTGCAGTAAAATAGTGTCATGAGTTGTACATAGCTGGAACTTTCCAAAGCATGTAATTTAGCCTTTCTGAGGGAGTTATTTTTGATTCTGTCATGTATGAATGTTTTGGGCTTTCTCACAAGAATTGCAGAAATACGTTATATTAAGGGAGAAGTCTGGTATAAATCACACTTGTTCAGCCAGACATCAGTCACATTACAGGAAAAAATGAGCTCTTCTTTCATTCTCGTGTCTGACCCTTCCGACACCGTATTGTCCCCGCTAATGAGCTGAACATTTTTGCTGATTTGTTACATGTAGCAAATATAGAAGCAATGAAACCCATCTGTGTAATTTATTCATTGATTTGGACTTGAATCCAAGTGTGTTCTAAGTAGCTCTTGTCTGTGTGCATGCGTGTGAGAGAGAGTAGCTCATCAGAAACAAAAAAGTCTTAAACTTACCTGCTTGAAATATTTATGAATAATGGAAAATACTGGATCTCCTCCTGTGCAACCCTGCAGCCATTTCAGAAATGGTTTAGTGTTGAGTAAGGGCTGCTGGTCTCAGCCCTATATTTGCAGTAAAATCAAAAGATCATTTTTAGGGAGGTCTCCTGTTAAACCTTTCCATTTTAAAAATAAACAAATAAAACTATCAGGGAAGAATGGAAGGCTGCAATAAAACAAAGCAAGCTCAAACACACTTTATGTCCCCTGTTTAATGCTGAAAATATACATTGTGATGGTGGTTTGGTGCATCCCCTACGACTTCAACTTTCTGTAAAACAGTTTTAATTTGGGGGGGTGTCACTGTTTCTACCCTGATCTCTTGAAAACACTGCTGATTCCAAGTCACCTGTTAAAAATCTATTTTCCTTTAAGCTACCCAAGGGCCTACCTCTTTTATTTCAGAGGCAAAGGAACGTTGTGAAGGAATTGGTTTTAAACAGCTGGTTTCAGCCTCTTTAAGTTTCTATTTCCCATCTCCAGCCACTGTGGGTATTTAGTTCAGGATCCAGGGGTTGTAGAAAGCCTTCAACACAAACATTCCCACCTGCACAAGCAGGACAGCAACTCTTTCTGTGCTTTATTATGACTGCCAGAGGGAGGTTTATTGAGCAAAATTTCTGGAGGGGTGAAGGTCTGCATGTACATCCCGAACTTTCTTATGACACAGCTGCCTTCTGGATGGGAAATGCAAAGGCAGAGGTGCTGAATGGTGCTCCTGCTCTGCAGACACCCTCTGGTTCATAATTCCAGCAGTCTGATGCCAAACCTTATGGGATCCAAATGAAGGAAGGGGAGAAAAAAAAATAAATTTTAAAAAAAGGGAGAACAGATTAAACCACGGAGCATATATTACACTCAGCAAATGGAGAGCAGTCTGATTGAACACAGACAGGGTTCGCTCAGAAACCCTTCTTTCTTTACAAGTGGAACATTAACAAGCTGACCAGGTCTTAGGTAAGTCAGACTTTTTCTCCATTCTGCATAATAAACCAGATTTCTTGGTTTATTTTTTTCTCCCCTGACTGAGTGCTGGTGGCAACAGATTAACAGGTCACCGGACTAGGTCTGAGAATTGCTGCCAATTACCTCGTCTCTGCTTGTTGCTCTACAGTCTAATGGCATCATTTAACATGCGCTTCTCTCCCCACAGCCCAGCTGGTGACACCCAATAAACAGTGTGATTGATTGATTGATAGATAAGTCTGCTTGGGGACTTCGAGGGGGAAGTGGGGCTCATCATTTCAGGGACAAATGTCCTTTCCCCTTCCTTTTAGCTTCTTCCCCATCCAGGCAGGGTGAGCGGGAGCCTGCAAAGGCAGCTTGCTGCGGGGCACGGAAGTGTCGGGCCCTCCTGCCATCCATCCTGCTCAGCCGGGAGCAGCGGGGCCCCGGCCCGGCCACTCCCGCTCGCACCGGCTCCGGATCTGCGAGCCCGAGCCTCGGCTCTTCCGCCTCAGACAGCAATTACGGCGAGAAACATCTGAATCAACACAGCATCATTTACTTACAGAATTGACAGCCCTTCCACTCGAACTGGTTTAAATTAGTCGACGCCACATTCTTTTCCTTCTGTGTGTTTTGCTTTCTGCCTTTTTGGTTTTTTCCCCTTTAAATAGGGATATAGAATTGCGGTATTTCACCCGGCTGAAGGTGGAACAGTCCGGCGGAGGAGACGGAGAAGCGGCGGCCACGGCCGGAGCGGTGAGCGAGGGAGATGCGCACCCAGGAGATGCGCACCCGCGGGCGCTCCCGGCCACCTGCGGGAGGCTGCGGAAGGCTCCGCAGGTGCGGGGCCCGGCCGGGCTGGGCGGTGCTTCTCAGCCCCGGCTTCCTCACGGCAACTTACCTCCCGGACATGTACAGATGGAAAAGTGGGGACATTAAAATCAAATTACAGACATGTATAAAGACAGAGCCCTTCGCTGGCAGCAGGAATGATTAAATGGAGCAGCTCGGGAAACCTCCTCTATGAATATTTCATGTGAAATGATGCCATCCCCCCCAAGGTACAAGAGCCCTCCTTAATTAAACTGGTGTAAACGTTGCCTTTTACTCCTTTTTTATTTAAGTTACGGGGAGGAGCGGGCAGATTGGCCGAGTTTTACCCTTGTACCCGAAAAAGAAGGAGCAGCCCCTTTCCACGGGAGGGGGCACCTGGCCGGGGCTGCAGGTCCCGCTGCGCTGGGCGCATCCGCGGGGCCGGGTGCGGGGACAGGGACGCTGGGGAGACACGGGAGTCCTTGACTGGGACGGGCGAAGCTTAAGCGATGGTAAAGCAGGGCAGGGACAAGCTCTGAGCCCGCATCTGCCGGCCCCGAGTTCTGCCGCCCCGCATCTCCACCCTTTCCCCGCTGTCGCCCCAACAAGGCGGGGACGAGAAAGGGCTTTGGCCGGTGTCAATCCCCCGTTTGCTGCCGCCCAGCTCAAGGCCACCCCTGCCCACCTTTCGCCCTCGTGTCAGGCTGGAAAAGGAAGCCGAGTGCCTCTTGCCGGCAGAGTTACCCCCAAGACGAGCTCCTGCCTACCCACGGACGAGGCCGGGGAAGGTCGATTCGGGGGGCTGCGCCCCACTCCCGACAGCGGCAGCGCGGCTGGGGGGGGGTCCCTGGCAGGTCCCGGGGCTGAGCCTCCGGGAACTTTGACGTGCAGCTGCAGCGGTTTCCATGGCGATGTACGGGGTGGCAGCGGGAAGGTGGTCCCCGCCACGTAGGACACGGCTGCCCACCTCGGGCAGTCTGCGCTCTCCCTTCCTGCCTTTCCAAGGCCGGGATCGGGCACTTGGGTAGGAGAAACACCCGCTGGGGAGAAGAAGAAGGCCCCGGCAGAGGGGCCGCCCTGCCCGCTCTGCCCGGCCGTGTCCTCGGGGCTGCCCTGGTGGCACCGCTCCCCGCCCGCCAGGATGCTCCGCTTTGTCGAGCGGGGCTCTTTGGGGGTCTCCTGGGTTTGCCAGGGGAAAACGATAGAACCCACCGACCCCAAGCTCTCAGGGCTTCGCCACAATGGTGGGAAGAAAGCGGATTTCCGACAGCCCTTGACTCTTCTAAAGACAAATTGGCATGAGTTTCCAAGTCGGCCCGACGATGAACTCACGACCCTTCCCCAGACTCCTGACAATGTCCCTGCGACAGTTTCATTCAGTCCCACACTGGGACCTCAGCTTCTTATACATGACATTTCCTTCCTTCCTTCCTTCCTTCCTTCCTTCCTTCCTTCCTTCCTTCCTTCCTTCCTTCCTCCTTCTCTCTCTCTTTTTTCTCTCTTTTCCTCTATCTCCTGAGCGTATTTTTTAATCTTTATTTCTTTTTCTCTTTTTCTTTTCTTCTCTGTTTCCTTACAGATTTTAGTCAGTACTTCAACTTCGATCTGGCTTCCTGCTATTTTGCATTCCCCGGGAATTAAAATAAAATAACGTTATTCTTATGAAAATACCTTTTCATGGTTTATTTGAGCAGCCTTTACTCTTCCAAATCATATCTTCCCCTCTCCTCCCTCTTCCTTGATTCTGAGCAGAGACATTTGGCAGCCCACGGAGAAGCAGGTATGGTGTGGGTTTACAGATCGCTTCAAAAAGGCAACGTGCTTACCGGGACGAGGAGGGTGGCACAGGAGATAACTCTCTGAAAAAGGTTTTAAAATCATATTTGGATCCTAAACGTCCCGTCACAGCAAACGTCTCCTCTCGACACATGTCTGCCAAATAAAATAGCCGTGATCGCGTGGATTATAAATGAGATCACAGAAGAGTTTATCTGGGAATATCTCAGTCTCGCAACCCACAAGAATGCACTTTCTTCCCTGCCTCTGATACCCACTTGCTGATCTAAAGATAAAATAACAGCCGTGCTTGTATTCTCCGGCCTTGTGGAGAAAGTCGGGACTTCGCGCTTTCTGTGAACACAGCAAAACCGCAAAAAGGTTGCTCAAATACTGATAAAGCTATGAGTGTAACTCCACAAAAACACCGGAATTCAGCAGCTTCTCACGAGTCAAGCTTGGATCGGCTGCTGCTTCCAGACGTGCGGGACTTTGCAGATGAGTTTCCACATCTTATCTAAGTTTATTTGCATCCAGGTCATCAACACTCATTCAGACAACACTTTCACCCAGGGAAATTGTTTCGAATTCTTCATTCCTTCTTTTTTTTTTTTTT